>CAJVPT010000510.1:0-29038 GCA_910592055.1 Acaulospora colombiana
AATTTTTTTATTTTTTTATTTGGCTTTTTTGACATTCAAAAAATATAATTTTTTTTTTTTTTTTTTTTTTTTTTTTTTTTTTTTTTTTTTTTTTTTTTAGCTGACAAAGTCATGACATATAGTTTTTATTTAATCATTGATATTCTCTTATATACACAAATTGAATTGCAAGAAAATATATTTATTATAGAAAAAAAATTAATAACTCAGTATCTTGAAAACCCTGTAACTTGCTACAGTTTACCTCAAGTGTAAATATTAGTGTGTTATGACTCCACTAACTCTGATATTTATATAGAAGAGAGAGTTAAAGCTAAATCTCTTTTGTATTATATTTCTCATGTTTTAGTTTATTAATTCTATATATAAATGTTCTGTAATATTTTTCTTTCTTTCTTCATCCTGCAACATTCTTTTACCTGGAGATTTGGAGTTATTTCTTGTTTGTTCTTGCTTCATTTTCTTAGATATGCTTGTTCTTTTTTCATTTAATACCAACTTGCATCTTAGCTTTTAAATGTTTCTTTTCTCTTGTCAGAGTTGTATTGTCACCTTTTTCCCTACTGTTTTAGTTTCCTTTTTATTTCTTGTAATTTTCTCTACTATCTAGATCATCTTATGAGTGATGATTCTTCTGATTATATTTATATATTCTATTGTCTTCTGGTTTCCTGTATAATCATTTTCCAATTTATTTTCATGGCTTTTTGGTCTTGCAAGCCATGTTTGATTATGTCATAGTATCCTTTATTTGCTAGTCCATTTATTTTTCAAGAGATATTGCCTATTGTTTTGAAGAGCAGATCTATAAAGATCTAATTCTATCTTAGTATTGTATTGCTACTTATGGACTTAAACTCTTGGATCAATATAATATCCTTAAAACTATCTACAAATATATTGGCACTAGTTTTTCTGCCAGCTAATGTTTTTTTTTCCTTAATAGCCTTTAATTTTCATCCACTGGACTTTAATGTTTTGTTATAATAATTTATTAAATTGTATTAATCAAGAGTTTATTTGAACTTTCTAGTTTTTAATTCTTAATCTGATTCTTGTATAGTGCTTTGCTTATTGTGTTAATTGCATCTTAGCTATTGGTAAAAATATTAATTCTTTTATTAGAGCAAATTATATCAATTACTTTGATAATTGTTCTTAGTTCCACTATGGTAAAGCATGGGTGTTCTGGATTTCTGCTTGAAAGGTCATACTTTCTTTGCTTAACTTTGTCTGTGCCACTCATCAAATTCTCATTTTGCTCTTGATGTTGTATCTTATAAAGAAGCTATTTGTGTAGAATTGAATATTGTTCTCTATTATTAATATTTTTGCGATTGTTATAACTTCTAAATCATTCAGATTAAAGCTTTTATCTTCTTTTTAATGAATGCTTCAGTAGTTGACAATAGATCGAGGTGTATATTAGGTAAATATATGCTTGAAACTGTATATTAGTTTTCCTTATATCAATTCAATATCTTGAGGAGATGATAGTAATCTATTAGTTGAAAGTTACCTAGCATTTGATTCCTATTATCTTAAAAAGATTCCAGTTATACTCTTTTTTATCTTTATATTTATTGGGTGTGTCAAAAGCTAATCTATTATATATTTTTGTTGATCATTGTTATTCTTTCTAAGTTCTTGATTATTGAATAGGCAGCCTTTGTACTTGAACATTAATTATATCTCTTTATTACTGACCATGTGATTTACTATTACTCTTTGTTTGTCTAGTTGTTTTCTTTTTATTGTTATTATTATTTTTTCATTTTTCTTTGTTACTAGCTATTTGATAGTTGATTGATGTTGGTTTAAAAGTATAGGAGTATTAGAACAGAACCTGCTGATATAGTTGTTGTTATTACTATAATTTTCTACAAAGATTGGTTTCTTCCTATTAGCTGCTAATATCAGCCATATTTTAGTTATTAGTTCCTTCAACTCCTTATACTATTCAGAAGTCTTGTCTTGTTTGCTAAGTTTCATTTGTATTTATTGCTATAATAGGATTCATATTTGTTATTATTCAATAGTTAATCTTAAAATATTATTCTTCTGTATTTGAGAGAAATTCTATACTTGTTATATCATTTTTCAATAATGGTTTCTTTAATTTTCCTGCCCTTATTTTTGATTGGTTTTCTATACTGTATATGCTTTATAAGTGTATTGTAATTACTTGTAGTTTGAGTATATTTAGAATGTCATTTGTGTAGTTGTTCCATTTCCTGATCTAAAAGAGAAACTTATGAGTCAATATTGAAGTATTCAGTTAATAATTATTCTGAAGTTCTGGAGTTTGATTTGCATAGAGATTTTATATAAATTGTGACTGTTTGGTTTATTTATTAGATTTTTTATATACATTTGAACTTACTGATCCTATAGGTTAAACAATTTGTAGCTAAAGTCTACATAAAGGATATAGTTTGGAGTTGTTGAGAATAAGTCAGCTTTATGCTTAAAAGTTTTATTTATCTTATTGTTTATCTTTTTATACTCTTTTTCTGACAAGACTTAGTTATTAAGTAGATATTCGTTTTGCTGTAAATAGAGTATAACTGATAATATATCATATCTGCTTGTTGATGTTTTTTTTTCAAGTTAGTGTTTTAGTTGTGATGTATACCTTTTCTTTGATTATGTTTTTTTGCTAGGCTTTTTTAATATTTTCTGTATCTATACTCCAAGAATTATTGTTGCTTAATTTTGTTTAAGAATAGAATCTGTGTTCTATTGAGCCATATATTTACTTTTCTTTGTTTTTGGGTCATATTTATGCAGATCAATAATGGTTTTTTACTATTGACCTGTATATAATTTATTCTGAGAAACTCAGAAGCTTTATCTATAATTACTATATATCTATTCTGCTACTCATAAACTAGATGGTGTCATGCATATATTCTGTAACTATAATATTTGTTTGCCTTATTATTTTATTGACTATTTCCTACTAGCTTTATGATATCAAATTCAAAAAAACTTCTGTTTTCATTATATAGCTGGTATGTTTATCTTCAATCTCTTGTAACAGTAAATCATAATATACTCTTCAGAGGAAGAAAGAGATAGTGTCTTCTTGATCTATTCTATCATACAAGGAATATTGTACAGTAAGGCCATATGCTATAATTAATCTGTTATTTATGTTCTTCAATGTATTATTTAGTATCTTAATTGTCTTTTCTGGTATTCAGATTCTTCTAAGAATCTGAATTAACATATCTTATTTATTGAATCACATACCTTGCTTATGTCTTGACTAAAAAATCAGAACTCTTTTTTGTATTATCTAGCTTTCTCCATAACATTATTGAGAATATGGATCAGTTCTTACATACTTTCTCCCAGTAATTCTAACCAGTTATTAATATATAATATCTTATGTTGAGTATGGATTGTTGATAGTCCTGTTATTAAGATACTTATAAATACTTTCTTTGTTGTTTCTAGAAATGTGATAAGGTAAATAATATTAATTTTTCCCATCCAATTCTTGAGTTTGATATTGAATATATGTTTTCTTTCTTCTAGTCTTTTAAAATCTTATCTGTGCTTAGAATTTTGTTCAATGGCTTCTTCAATAGCTTTATTTCTTTCTTTCCTAGGTTTTTGAGCAAGATATATAGGATTTCTTATATTCTTGATATGCTGCATTTTTTTTCCTTGGATTGCATCTTTTATTTCTATTATATCTATTGGAAATGACATATGATTGAACCAACTCCTCTGAATAATTTAATTGGATTTATACTGCTTCTCTCAATATAGGAAGTTCTTCATATTTAGTATATGTCTAGGTCTCTTTTATTCCTGAAAATGTTCTCTGATTTGTTTTTAATTGTAATCAGATTTGTGATTATTTAAATATCATTTATTGTTTTTTGTTCTATTAATCTTTGTGTATTGATAAATCTTGAGTATCAGTTCAAAATACTATTCATTATTCTCTTTGGATATTTCTCTAGATTTTTTTATTTATGTTCATATGTTTTTAATTATCCTTTATTTTTTTTTTCAATTATAACATTCACTATTTTATTTTCAATTTTTCAGATCTTCTTTGTCTCTAATAACCATTTGTAAAACTTTTCTTTGTTACCTATTATATTCTTCCAAAAAAGAAAAGATTCTATTAATAAAGTCCTTGGTATATTGATTTCTTGTACAAATCTATAATCTGTACTTCTATTGTATATATATAAAGATCTGAATTCATTAGCCATTCTAGGCACTTTTTATAGAGGCTGCTAATCTTGAGTGATTTCTATATAAATTTCATGTATTTGTATTTGTGTATTGTTTCAATATTTTTTTTTTTATATTTCTTTTCCAAGAAGACTTCCACTATTGTTTTTATTAATTCTTTGAAGTATTTCTATATTTCTTTTACCATTTTGAGATTGTTTTCAAAAAACTTTTTTGAACATTTTTATATTTTCTTTATGTAGCTTGTCTATTGTTTAGAATTCGAATTGATTTATCTATAATGTTTTATTTGTTGTTTTTCTTTTTTGATAACTTGTTTCAATAGATATATAATATACTGAGATGTTTAACTACTATCTTGTAATTACTTTTGATTACCATTTCTGTATTTATATATTTAATATCAATTATATATGGTTGTAATAGGCTAGTTATTCATATATAATCGAGTCTATTTCTATAGTTTAATTTTGATGTGTTGTATATATAGCTTTTTTTAAAGGGTAAACCTGTCTATATATATATATTAGATCAATACTACCAATGTATGATAAAGTACTGGGGATTGTTTCTTCTAACTTTACCTGATATATGATCTTTTTAACAATTTTATACTTTATTGAGATCACTTATTGCTATAATAGCCATATTATTGCTTTTTGTTTTGCTGATTTCTGCTTTATACCACTATAAAAGTTTGCTTCTGTAATACTTATTTGATATATATGATGTATTATATATTATTAAAATCCTGTATCAGATTTATCCTTTGAATGTTATGTCTATCAAAATATAGCAGATGATGCATTTTTCAAATCTGAATATAAGTATTACTTATTTTTTTAATTAGCATGCTTACTTCTATTCTATAAGACTATCGTAGTAGTTTTATTGATCATATTTGATATATTTTTTTATTTATCATACCATTTTTGGTTTCTTGATAGCCAGGCTTCTGTAATTTTAATATATCTATTTATTGTTTCTAACCATATTCAAATATTTCTAACTTCTTATTTCTGTATTAATATCTCTAATGTTCAAAGTTCCTACTTTTCAAGTATTGTATAGATTATTAATATCAAATTTTCCTTTGCATTGCTGTTGTAGGTTCTGTTTC
Organism: Acaulospora colombiana; assembly: GCA_910592055.1. Lineage (NCBI taxonomy): Eukaryota > Fungi > Glomeromycota > Glomeromycetes > Diversisporales > Acaulosporaceae > Acaulospora > Acaulospora colombiana. The sequence continues at coordinate 5,339 of CAJVPT010000510.1, forward strand.
TTGAGAATTCCTTAGTCATAATTATTTAAAAGAAAAGAGAAAATCAGTTATATATTATCTGTTATACTAATGGATTTATTTGGGCAGTCCATCATCTCTTTCATAATTAATACCATCATATACTTTATTTAATTTTTTTTTTTTTTTTTTTTTTTTTTTTTTTTTAACAAGCTGGCAAAGTCATGCCATATAGTTTTTATTTAATCAAGTTGCTTTTTCTATATTCACAAACTGAATTGTGAGAAACTACATTTAGATAGAGAAAAAACTAATGACTCAGTATCTGATCGAACCCTGCGACTTGCTACAATCCACTGTAAAGTGGATGTTAGTATGTCATGACTCCACTAACACTAAAATTTATAGAAAAAATTGAGTTTGGCATGTATCCGTTTCTAAGTATATTTTCCATATTGTAATTGGTTAGGTCTATATAAAGATGTCTCTGGTCATAAGGACGGTTTCTGTACTCTTGTGTAGTATCTTTCTATTCTTTTGCCTTGCAATTTTTTACCTTTTCCTTCTTCTCTCTCCTGGTGATTCCCTGTGATTTTTTCCACTCTATTACTAGTTTGTATCTTAATTTCTATACCTTTCTTTTCTCTTGTCAGAACTGTGTTGTGGCTGCTTTTATTGCTGTCTTGGCAGCCTTCTCATCACCGGTAATCTCCTTTGCTATTTTTCTCATCTTGTGTGTAATGACTCCTCTGATAATGTTGATCCATCTTACTTCATCCGCTTTATGTGCTTTCCCTGTTGTGGTTGTAGCTTTGAATAGTCATTTTCATCTGTCTTTTATATTTTCTGTTTGCTTCTGGCTATCTGCTCTTGCTGTACATTTCTCTGTGAGGAATTTCATAAATGTTTCTCTTAGTCTTGTTTCATTCGATTCACATATAAATAAGTGGAGGTCTTTCTCCTCTTGTCTTTGACAGGTTTTATATGTTGGGCTGCTGTACAGACTTGACTTCCTTATATTCATATTTGTCATAGTTGGGTGCTTATTCAGACACATCTTTCATCTGAAAGTCCTGTCTATATGGTCCTCTGGATCTGTTTGAGAAGATGTTACTTTTGAAGGTGTCATTGTCTGCCATGTCATGTTCCAATCAATTTCTTTGGTCTTTTTGACTGTAAGCCAGTCCTGGTTCCATCTCAGGACTCTTTGTTTGTTTGCCCACTTGGTTTTGAGCAGAGTTCTCCCGAGTGTTTTGAAAGGGAGGTCTATAAAGGACTGGTTTCATCTTAGCAGTGTTTTGCTACTAGTGGTGTTTTCTTCTTGGATTTTTACTATATCTTTATATTTGTCAGTTAGTGTAGTTACTGCTAGTTTGTCTACTCTCTCATTTCCTTTGTTACCTGAATGGCTCTTGACTTTGATCCATTTGACTGTTATGTTCTGCATTGTTATTATCTCATATATTGTGCTTATCAGGATTCTGTTTGGGCTCTCATTTTTCCTTGTCCCATGTATATAGCAGTTTTCTCCTTTCTTTATTGCATTGATTGAGCTTTGGCTATCTGTTATTATATTTATCTTTTTGTTAACACTTATTGTACAGATTGCTGTGAGGATAAACATCAGTTCTACTTTTATGGAGCATTGAGTATCTTGAATTTCTGCTTGGAAGGTACTAAGCTTTATACCTTTCTCAGTTTGGATGATCCAGCCTATTCCCATTCTACTATTTGTATGTCATTTTGTGAAGGAGCCATCTGTATATATACTAAGATTATCATGCCCTATTATCTCTTGCACAATCTGTTGTAGTCTGTGAATTGTTCTTTCTGAGGTCTTGATTTTTTTTTGTATTAAGTCCTTAGTTGTTGAGATCAGTCCAAGTGTATTATTGATGAATGTGTTGGTGTGTTATCTGTATCTATCTCTCTCAAGGCCATCTCTATTCCTTGTAGAGATGACTATAATCTATTTGTCAAGGGTTGTCTACTGATTGTCCCTTGTTGTTCAGAGCGATATTCTGTGATACTCTTCTTTACTTTGATGTTTATTGACTATGTTAACAGTTGATGCATTATATATTGCTGTTGGTCCTGGTACTTGTTTCTAAGCTCTGGATTATTGAAGGGGCCCCCTTTACATTTGAAGACTGGAGATGTCTGGTTGTTGCTAAGCATGTGGTTAACTATTATAACTTGATTATTCAGTGGTCTTTTTTTCTTTGTAATTAGAGTTATCACATCTTTTTTTGTTGCTAACCACTTGATCATTGACTGTTGTTGTGAAGGAAGCACTGGTGTGTTTGAACAGAACCTATTTATCTCTGAATTGTGTGTCTCCTAGCTGGACCTGCTTCCTCCTCATCTTCCTCTTGTGACTTGCATGTGTTAGTCCATATTTCCTTTAAATTCCTGTACTATTGAGGGGTTCTATCCTGTTTGCCTTGTTTTGCTCGCACCTGCTGCCATGTGAGGAATCTTGTTTTGTTGTCATTGAGCAGTTAGTCCAGTAAGAGAATTCCTCTATGTATGAGTTGCTTCCTGTGTTTATCATACCAGTTTTCCTGTACTATTTCCTTGATTGGTCTTCACTCCTTCGTGACAAATTTCCCTGCCCAAATATGTTCTGTTGGGGAAAAGGTGATTCCTTGTACCTTCAACATACTTAAGATTTCATTTGTTAAGTTCTTTCTCCTTTTTGTCCAGAAGGGAAGTTTGTCCTTTAGGATCAATGTGCTGGCCCAGTATTCGTTCTGAAGTTGTTGACGTCTGATCTGTGTAGTTATATCACTGAGGTTGTAGCTGTTCATCTTATGCAGAAGATTTTTGTCATGCATAAGAATTTTCTGTCCCACAAGTTAAAGAGTTTATAACTAAGGTCCATGTGTATTATGCAGTTCGGTGTTGTTGAAGACAGGCTGGCTTTGTGTTTGAATACCTTGTTTATCTTGCTACTTATTTTGTCACATTCTTCTTTAGATAGGACTAGGTCATTTAATAGGTATTTTATCACTGAAAACAGAGTATGGTTTATGATGTAGCATACTTGTTTGTCTGTAATCCTCTTCCATGCTAGGATTCTGATTGTAGTGTCCACTTTTTCTCTGATAATATTCTTTTGGTAGGTTTTTTTTCCATCCTCTGATATCCATACTCCTAGGATTCTTGTTGCCTCGTTATGTTGTAGGGGTAATATTCGATCTCTATTTAAATTGATACTGCTCATTCTACTTTCTTTACTAGTGTTGATACAGATTAATGATGATTTGTTGCTATTAACTTGGATGTTGTTTATCCTGAGGAACTCTGATGCTTTATCTATTATACTTTGCATTTCTGTTTAAAAACTTGCAAACCATGTCATGTCATCCATATATGCGTTGCTGTGATCTTAGCCATCTTTTTTATCTTGGTGCTTATCTTTCTAGTGCTTGGTGCTGTTAGATCCAGGATGACTTCTGTTTCTATTGTATATCCTTTATGCTTGTCCTCTATTTCTTGTAGTAGTGGGTCATAGAAGATTCTCCATAGCAGTGGTGATATGGTGTTCCCTTGATCAATTCCGTCATAGATAGGATATTCTTCTGTAAGGCTATACATTATTATCACCCTGTTACTTTTATCTTCTAGTATGTTGTCTATGATCTTGATTATGTGTTCTGGAAGATATATCCTTCTAAAAGCTCAGATCATTATCTGTTTGCTGATGGAGTTAAATGCTTTGCTGATATCTTGGTTGAATATTCATGTCTTCTTTTTGAATTCTCTGGCCTTCTCTGTGACATTGTTCAAAATGTGAATTGGTTCCTATGTGCTACCTCCTGGCAGTCTAGACCATTGTTTTACATAATATTTTCTGTTTTGTGCATACCTCTGCTATTCTTGTTATAATGATTCCCATAAAATTTTTCTGGTTGTTTCTAGTAGAGTGATAGGATATGTGATATTTATATCTCCTAACCATTTCTTGGGTTTTGGGATAGGGTATACGTTTCCCTTCCTCCAGTTACTTGGAATCTCTCCTGTTGTTAGGATCCGGTTAAAGAGGGATTCCAGAACTTGCAATCCTTTTTCTCCCAGATTTTAAATACACTGTATAGTATTCCGGAGGGTCCTGATGCACTTGCTATCTTTTTCTTATGAATCGCGTTTTTGATGTCTGCCATTTTGATGGGGTCTGTTATTTTTGTATAATAATCTACTTGGATATCTTGTTTCAGGTTATACTGTTCCTTCCAATATGAAAATTCTTCTATGTTCAGGACTTGTCTTTTTCTCATCCATTGTTGAAAGTGGTTCCTGATTTTGTCTTGGATTTTTGTTAGCTCAGTTATAATCTCAATCTCATCCTCTTTTATATGTTTTATTAATCTTTTAGTGTCTGAATCTGGCCTGTCTATCTAAAATACTATTTATCATTTTCTTGGGATTCTCTTCTAGATCCTTATACCTGCGTTCTGTGTGTCTCTGAATTGTTCTTGATTTGATCGTTGCCAACTGCGCCTTTGCCATCTTGCTTTCTATATTCCATATCTCTTTTGTTTTTAATAACTATCTGTACATTTCTTCTTTATTGCGGGTTGTATTCTCTATACTGATCAGTGGTTCCTTGAGAACTGGAAGTGGTGATCTAACTTTCTCGATTAAGTCCCTTATTTGTGTTTCCTCTGTTTGCGAACGTGACTCTGGGTTCATAAGCCATGCTTGACATTTCCTGTATACTTTACTAATTTAGAATGGTCTCTGCATCATCTTATTGTGTTTATATCTATAGATGGTTCCGATATTCTTTCTTGATCTTCTTTTTTTAAGTGTAGCTTTCGCTGTTGCTAGTATTGTTTTCTTGAACTATTTACATATTACCTCTATTGTTGTTAAATCATCTTCTATGATTTTGCTTGCCGAGTTTTCCATTCTCTGTCTAAACTTTGCCTACTGTTTTGGGTTGAAATTAAGGAAGTCGATCTTGTTCTATTTGATATTTTTCCTATTCACTAGTTTTATCCAATCACTATGTGATGTATCTAGGGTGAATGTCACCATTTTGTGGTCGCTATTTAGGATTGTTTCTGTTGTTATGTAGTTTGTACTAAGGATGCATTGTGCAAGTGTGTTCAATACTCAGATATAGTCCAATCTATTTCCATAATTTGATTTTGGTCGCAAGTATATGTAGCTTCTTTTGGTTGGCTAAAGTTGTCTGTAAGTGTCTATTAAATCGAACCCCATCAAGGTATCGATCATGTGACTAGGTTTGATCATTCTATCTTTTTCCTGGAGTGCGATCCAGTTGATGGTTCATTGTTTCATTCAAGTTACCCATAACTATAATAAACATATTTTTACTTTTTGCTTCACTGATTTTGGATTTGAGCCAGTGATGTAGTTTTGCTTTCTCTTTTCATTTGGTCTCATCTGCTACATTATAAACTGTTATCACTCTATATTTTATCTTTCTATTGAAAGCCATATCCACTAGCAGGCTGTGGTTCATGTGTTCTTCCATGTTGTATATGTGTGTTGCCCATATTTTCCTCATAATGATATCTACTCCTGCTCCATGTGTTTGCCATACCAGTTTTGATAACCATATTTGATATTCCCTTTCTTTATCTCGCTAGAGTATGTTCTCTGCTAACCATGTTTCTATTATTCCCAAGATATCTATTTCCTTTTCCTTGCCATATTTTAACAATGATAATCTCTCGAGTTCAGTATTGATTCCTCTTAAATTTAATGTACCTATCCTCCATTGTATATAAATGATCTTTTTGTTGTTATCTGTTTTAACTTGCTTACCTCAGCCACTGGTTCTTTAGAAATATTAATTATAGTTGTTTTGGAGAAAGGAGGGGATCGGGTTTGTTGAACTGTGCTTTCTATCAGTGATTCTAGACAATCTATCATTTCTTTCATGGTTGTTGCCATTGTTGATTTCCTCTGATTGATTCTTTCATTGATCAATGCTTGCTTTTGTCTGATGTCCATTCTTTTTGGTGATAGAGTTCTGAAGTTTAGGTTTTCCAAGGATATTGTTTGTTCAGGAGGAGAGTCTATAATCGCTGGTCCTTTAGCTTTGATATGTGAACCTGCTTCTATTGCTGTTACTCTTCTATCTAACATATAGACCTAGTGTTTGACAGCCTTCATATTTGCTTAAAGTTGTTGGAGTGCTTTTATTACTCTTTCCATTCCTACGGGGGGATCTGTGCACCCTTGGTGACACTTGCGTATGTTCATCCTGAGGTGTAGGGTTGACAGTTTGTCTGTTATCTTATCAGATGGTGGTGGACTCTCTTTGTATTATTGTCCTCAATCTGGATTGTCCCAATCTATTTGTTCTACTTCTCATAGATGGGCCTTCTTTGCTAGTTGGACAGGAAATGAGTTTGTGATCCTGAGTACCACATCCGAAACAGAGTTTCTTGGTTTTTTCTACCCAGACTAGTTTCACGTTGTTGAGATTGAGACTAGTATTCTTTGCTGTGTTCAAGTCCTGATCATTCTTGAAGTAAAGGATTACAAATCTCTTGTTCTGAACTGAGTGATTTAGGGGGAAGTAGCAAGCTTGCTCATTGGTGTCTCTATAATTTCTTGCAACTCCTTTGCTAAAGTTCCCTATGGAAGATTTGCCAGGGTTGTACTGTACTGGTTTCTTTTTTCTCTTGCCATGCAGATTCTGAACATTGGATATGTTGTATGCAGAAGGTGTCCTTATAGAGTACCCATTTTTGGATCTGCTCTTCATATACGATTGTTGTGTTAAACTGGACTGTACCTGATTGTGCTGGTTCTGCTGATTGAAGGGTTTTGTTCTCGATTACCATTTTGTCTTGAAACAGGTTGGCGATATCTATTTTCTTGAAATTGTTGGGGATGTCCCAGATCCTGATGGATTGGGCTTTGCTTTCCTGGGTACCGATCTATGGTGCAAGCCTAAATTTGGTTTGTTCATTGCTGGTGATCACTATTTCGCATGCCATTGTGGCCTTGTGGTAATTGCTAAAAATAGCTGTGATTGTTGATAAACTGATGGGGAATTCTATGCATATGTGTTTTAGTGTTGCCAGATGCCCCAGCTTGTTATGGACATAGTTGATTTTTTTCTCTGTTGAGGAGCCAGGCATATTTTTTGGGTTGATGAAAACTTTCCCTGGACGGAGCGTGTTCAGTTCCTTCTGAAAGTCTCTATGTTCCACTTCTATGGTTGCTAGTTTTGGGTTTCTGTCATAGCTGAAGTTGTTGTTGATAATATTGTTGTGGTTCTTCAGGTTTTCTTCTCCCTCTCCTGTTGTTGATACTGTTGAAGTATTGTTATGGGTGAGATTGGTCTGGTCTCGATGGTTATTTCCTCTGGTGACTTTGGGGCTTTTGTGATGTTTTTCTCCATGTCAGTCCTGTTGTTGTGTTCTTCGTTTTCAAGCTCTATATCCTTCTGGTTGTTGGTGTCAACTTCATGATCTTTGTCACTTCTGTTGCTTGTCCTATTACTTTCTTCATTTCCATTTGTGTTTGGTTCTTTTTTGTACCTATGAGGGGGTTGAACTTGTTTCTGAGTTTCGCTTTCAATAATGGTTCAGAGATCTTGCCACTGCCTGTCAAGATTTTTCCCTATGTAGTTAACTGTCAGGTCTCTGGTTCTTATCAACCTTCTTGATATTTTTGTTGTAGGAGCTCTTTGCAAGTGTTATGTTTTTTCCTCAATATTTTGAGTTGTTACCATAAAAGGAAATTTTTAAGAAATTTGATGCAGTGAGAAAGAGTTTTTTTTTTTTTGATCATATACTTTATTTAATTAATTCTCTCATTTATTATATCTTATTGTTTTCTAGTGACTCTCCTCTTTGATAATAGAGTTTTGAAGCTCAAGCTTTCTGGAGATAATTTATTTTATAAGAAAAAGTTTACAATGGCTGGTTCTTAAGTTTAATATAGGGTCCTGCATTAATTGCTAAAACTCTCTTATTCAATATATGTACTTGATATTAAGATCTCTAGTATATTTCCTGTAATTGTTGTTATATAAGTTCATCTGACTATGCTGGCATATGTATGTCCCATAATAGGGTCCTAACTATTGTCCTCCTATCCTGTTGAATAGATAGAAATTCTTTTCTATTGCTAGATAAGAGTTTTTGTTATCTGAGTCTGTTGGTTTTTTTTTTTTTTTGTGTAATACTCTTTTTTTTTGTTATATATCAGATGTAATTATAGTCTTAAGCTATAGCTAAAGTATAGTATGATTATTCTTTTTCTTCAGATTAATTTAATATCTTAAAGATGGAATTTATTCTTTTTGTCCTATTTAAATCTTGATCATTTTTGTAATAAAGGATAGCAAACTATTTGTTATTATTCATATGTTTGAGAGGAAATTAAATGAATAAACTTCTGTTTATTTAATTATTTCTTTTAGTTTCTTCACAGAGGTTCCTTGTGGAAGGTTTTCCAGTATTACACTGTATTGATTTCTTTTCTTCCTTATAATATGGGTTATAACCATTGGATAAATTCTCATATAAAGGTGTCCTTGTAGACAGCCTATTTTTGAACCTGTTTCTCATATACAATTGTTGTGTTGAACTGAACTGTCCTAGATTTTACCTGTCTTACTGATTGTAATGTGATATATTCAATATATGTTTTGTTCTAAAAAGGTTAATGATATCATTTTTTTGGAAACAGTGGAAAATATAGTTGTTTTAAGAAAATTATTAACACTTTATTAGCATAAAAGTATAAATCTTTTTTGTAAATTCTTTTTTTTTTGCATATTTAAAGAATTATTAAAAAACTTTGTATATTTTAACTTTAGTTTATAAAAAATTATATAATCTAATAATTTTTTTATAAAATTAAAATTGATTTTTTAAAATTTAGAAATTTTATTATGTTTTTATCAAAAAGTTTAAAAAAATTCAAATAAACTTTATTAAACAATTGAAGTTTTTTTATATATAAGTAAAAAAACAAGGCTATAGGTTAAAATAAATATTTTTAAATATATAATAAATCTAATTCTATTTAATTTATATACTTTAGATATGACCTGTAAATAATAGCACAGTAGTAGTGCTTAAAGTTAGCAATCACAAGATCTGTAGTTCAATACAACTTAAGGACTAAAAATCAAAAATTACTTTTTGATCAAGTTTTAGTGATTATCCTGTAAAAGTCATATTCAATTATCTAAAACAAAATCAAATTAGGTTAGACTGCAAGAAAATAGGACTTCTGATATTATATCAATCAAAGGCAATCATTTAAGGTTGTACTAGTAAAAGGATTCTATAAAGAAAGGCTCTAGTCTAGCATACTATAGATGTCCTATGACCTCTATACCTTGATAGCCTCCAAAACTTTACTATCCTAGCTTAGGATATCTAAATTTGATACTCCACTTAATTGAAAATCAATTAATAGAAACTGATTCAATGCCACAAGTAGTGACAAAGAAGGCAAAATTTTCCCTTTTAGATCTGAGTAAATAATATATGGGAAAATTGGAGAGTATTATACATCCTATCATATATATATATAAAAAAGAACTAGCTTAGTAAAACAATAAAAAATCTTATAAGCTCAATACTAGCTAGTCTAGCCTTACTATTAATAATTGTGTATTAACTATCTAGCTCCTAGTTAAGTCTGCCCACTTAAGGAGTAATAGTAGGTCTATCTAGAATAAACTGTGATAAGTTATCATTAATCTGTATATATATAGAAATATATAGTTTGTATGTGATAATTAATGTTATACTAAGAATTTAATTATCCAAACATTATATTAATTCTTAATAAAAAGTTATATTTAATACCATTTGTCTTTTTTTTTTTAACCCTCTGTCAACCTAGTTATATATCTTTATTAAATATTTTAAACTATACATATAATATGAATCACTAAAACTAAAAAATACCAACTAGCTTATTCATTTTTGTAATTACTACTTCAAGTACAACTTCGGGAGTGATTTATTACTCCATTAAGAGTTCAGGTAAAAACCCTTTCAACTCTTAATATTATTGCCTGCAGGTCACTACTACAGATCTAATACCAGTTATGGCTTAAAAATATATATATATATATATATTAATATACAAAAAAACTCTTTTCCACTTGTATTCAAATTTCTAAAAAAATTTTTTTTAGAAAAATTTTTTGCAAAAATAATTTTTGGGATGAAAAGGAGAGTTTTTAACAGAAACACGATATGTTTTTACAACAAACAATTCTAAACCATAAGCAAACACAAAACAGCACAACACTAAGAAGTGATAGAACTATCCAAAGACATACATATACAAGCATGGAATTAGAAGTAGTTCCTACTAAATATGAAGGCATTGAAGCAATCTTCGAGGTAGACAATTCACAAACAGCAAGACAACAACAACAAAACCAACTTAACTATAGAGAAGTTAAACACCATAACTATTTCATCAATACACCTTTCTCACTAAAGACTTTTAGCATACCAGTAGTATCAGAAATTGGCTGGTTTGAAGAAAAGGAAGAGGCACAACAAGGTACTCAGGACAAGGGCAAAGGTAAAGAAACAACCCTAAAAATTAAACACTTTAATGTTTTCCCTTACAGGTTAACAAACACAATACATAAGGAAATAGTTCAAGAAGGTCTTTTCTTTGTAGCAGATACCTGGAAAAGATATCAACAGCCAACTATACTTAGTTAAGACAGTACTTGCAAGATATAAATCCCCCATATCAATCAGAAGCAATAATACAGTAGCAGGCAAACATATAACTATTCTGTTCACAAATAAAAAAGAAGCTAAAATGTATCTACTATTAAACTAAACAGCAAAACAACTATCCAAATATAGTAAATGATGATCCATAATAATATTACTACAAAGAGCAAGAAAATAAGAGTATGAGACATTCCTTTGAATGTAATACGTGGAGAACTCAAAGTTGCACTAACCAAATATGAATCAATCAAATTATTAAGTAGGAAAACATAGGGCTTATGGCAATCTGCTGATGTGAAATACGAGAGCAGGAAAGCTATAACAGAGTAATCCTCAAATGGTCCATATGCTTTAAAGAAGATATATACAGAATTTTTCTATTCCTCAATATCAATCAGATAAAGGTAGAATGAAGCAAATTCACTATTAAACTAACCAACTTAATATCCAGTACTATGGGATATATTCTCAAACAAATTATTGAAGTGACCAAAACAAAAACTTGCTACATCCATGGTTCAATTCTTACAAAAAAAAATGTCTAGCAATCATTAGCTTCAATATAAAGAAACATTGTTAGAAGTATTCAGATTCCCAGTCCAGTTAGGCAATGGTAAACTCACCTGGATTCCTATGGACATAAAAACATGGCACCTTTGGTTCAACTCAAAATATCAAGTCAAAGATTGTTCAATCTGAGAAAGACAACAAGTCACCAGAAAAAGAAAACAAAATGATGCCAAGAAATTTGGTAGATTATATAGCAGATTCAAACTCAGGGGTGCTCTATTCCTCTAAACATTACAAAATAATTAAAACTACTGATCAAGAATCTTTACAGTAGTGGTATAGAACTCTCTCCAGCACAATATCATCAAAAAGAAATAAAAAGATCACAAAAGAAGAAGTATACAAAATTTCACTTCATAATATCATGAAAGCAGTTCAAGTAATTAAAACAATATTGGACAAATCAAGGAAGAGTTAGTATAACTGGATCAAATAATAGATCATCTGGAAAATGACAGCTATTACTACCACCCCTACAAAGCAGACAGAGAGATATCTATTAAGCAAGATAATGATTTAATTATGGCTAATAACATAAGTATGATCTCAAACACATTCAAAAAAGAAGAGAAACTAATCTAGTACAAAACATTCGATAAGATCAAATTCCTATTAATCAACAATATCAAGACTGGAAGGAAATATGAGTGTCATCTCAACTTTACATGCAGAGCTTATTAATATTCAGGACTTCTCTTTATCAAAAACAATTCTCTCTTTCAAATTCAACCAATGAATGAAATATCCAATACACATCCAAAAATTTCCAACAAATAATTAGACAACACTATTATAGATCCTTTGAATACAATTGACAATCAATGTAACCCTATCTAGAAAATTATTACATATAACAAACATGGAATAGTAAATGATACCAAATGCAATATATGACTAGAACTTTGTAACCTTAATAATTGGCAAATTATAATCACTATTAAAAAAAATAAAATAAAACAACAATCAAAATATTAAAAACATCTAAATTTTTAGTCATGATGAATATATAAGGATAACCAAAACAAAAAACACAGGATAGATATCACCCGATAACACAAACTCAATTGCAAAGTATTTAAACATAAACAGTACCAAGGTAGACTAATCTCTATGAAATTAGTCTTTCTAAGCAAAACCATAGTAAGAATTGGTGAAGTTTATTTCCCATCATATTCTCTTAACAATGAAAAACAAAACATCTTCAAAATACTATAACAATAGATCAAAGAGTGAAAAAAGAACAACATCCAGATAATATTTGCAGATGATTTCAATGCAGTAAGCAATCTAAGCCTAGATAAAGAAAGTATTCAAAATATCAATTAATATCATCTTCAGCATTCTTCATATGATATTTGATAGAACAGACTTTATCAATATTTATGGAGAACATAATCTCTTACACAAAGAGTACATCTGACACAATCTCCAAAAAAGCAGTAAAATAGATCAAATATGAGTATTAACATCTCATATATGGCAATATAGAGAAGCATGTATTATAGCTAATATTAGAGATCTAACTCACAGTGATCAAACTAGCATGTTAATGGAAATAGAAGCATGACAACTAGACAAACTAGTCAGCAAATCTAAATGCACTCTCAATCAAAGATTTAATTGCAACAATACCAGCAAAGAGCTATGAAATAAATTCACTATACAAGTGGAGGAGGACATTATACATCTAGACAAATTATTAGATATTTCAGACATTAATCCATTATGAAACAAATTCACACATTGTAACAGGCTAATCAACAAGTCTGTCGCTAATGACCAAAAGCTTGTGTAACCTACAGATAGAAGAGTTCATCCTTCTATTACACATAAAACAATATCAAAATCAAGGCAGAGGCGTAAAAAGATTTGGATAAGTCTCAAGTTAGTTTTCCCTAAAACTACTTATAACTTTACTGTTATAACAATCTTCCAAAAGATTTATCTCCTTTATTAAGTCATTGAAGGAAGTTATATTTATACATTTTTACACATAGGGCTATTACATAATCAATATGGCTATTCTAGTATTATGTCATGCATAAATTGCTTCATGGTCAGCTAATTTTCTATTACCTCAGCTTATAGTTTTTTACCTTTTTGACATGAATGGATTGTTCATGCATTCTTCTAGCTTGCAAGGAATGGTGATAGTCTGCAATTAATCGTTTCATGTAAGCTTCGATTGTGTCATGATCATCATTCATGTAACCACAATGAAAATTCTGAACTTTGTTGGACTTCTTTGGCCTTTAACAACATATAATATATCAAGCTGCAAAGAAACACATTCCCAAATACAAACCATAAGAAAACCTAGAATCCAAGAACAACAAAAGAACATCTTTCAGAGAATTGTAAAGCTTCACAATATTATTCATCAGATGTAAACACTACAGCAAGGCTCACCAGACTATACTCAGACTGAAATACTGCAAGCAATCAATAATATCTCAACAGAGTTATTCCAGGAACTAACTAATTAACAATTTACCTCTTCTCATGACTATTTAATTAGCTGGATAACAACTACTTGAGACTTTAACAAGAAACTCAAAATAGTAATCAAATAGCTTACCAATCACAGAAAAAAGCAAATATAAAACAATTCTCTATTAGACATCATGTTATGATAGCAAATCAAAAGAAAGTAATAATCAATAGCATTCTTGATCACCCACAAGATCAATTATACTAGATAGAGTAGTTATTTAAGATGACAACAATATTGAAATCATAACAGATCCCTAAAAAATCTATACTCAGGTTTGAGAACATTTCGAACAATGGATCTCCAAAAGAAATACAGCTCCACTGCATCTATATCCCTTTTGGCAAGAAATATACAATCACAAAAAAGATATATAAGCTATATAATACTAAGACCCTTTAGCTCCAATCGCATTGTATGAACTTGTCCAAGCAATAAAGCAGAAAAGCTTACAATCAGCCCTAGAAAGAAACATCATACCATACAGAGCCTATAAATATATAAAGGAGAAAACACTTGAACTCTTCTTTAGAATTTTTAACAACATATTGATATTAGCCAACACTCCTAAGAAATAGAGTAGAGGTCTAATTTATCTGATTTCTAAGCTCAAGGACTGAAACAACAATCTCAACATTGCAAGATCAATTATACCTCTGGATGCAGGTCCAAAAATCTTTATAAAAATTATAACAGATAGACTGGCAGATAGTATAGCAAAATACTCTATTCTGTATGAGATAAACCTGGCAGCATTGTCTGGTAGCAACATATAAAATCCAATCCATATAATCAATAACATTAATGAAGATACCAAAGAATTCAACAAACAAACTTGGATATTAAATCAAGATATGTCCAAAGTATATGATCAATCAATATTGAAATGCTTCATTTGGTATTGCAATGCATCAAAGTCTCAACACAAATTACAATATCCCTCACAAATGTGTTCAATAATTGAACAAATGCAGTTATCATATGTCATGGACTCACAGAAGAATATACAGTCTTTGATGTAATAGACCAAAGCAATACCATCTTTTCTTTACTATAAAGAATCTTTTACAACTCTCTTCTCTCTACAATTCAAATAATATACAATGAATAACAGTCTCATCCTATTACACAAGGTATATAGACCAACCTATCATTCACAAAATAACCCTAATTCCTACAAGCACATCTATGGATGATACTACATGGCTTGTAGAAAATAGTGTAGACCTTCAACATATAGTAAATATCTTAGAATAATTCTACCATATTAATGATATATAGATTAACCCTCAAAAGTTCTTACTCAATATTATCAATGGCAACTATAAAGACAGAACAACAGGCATATACTTAAGTAATCAACATATTATAGGCTGTGATAGTAACACTTCTATTAGAATATTAGGAGTCTGGTATGATGCAACAGCTTAAAAAAAGTATCAAAAAAAACCCATCAAGCAAAAAATTCTATAAACACACTTTGTTATAAAAAGCAAAGCCATAATTGATAAATAGATACAATATATTATCAACCATGTATTATATCCAATATCAAGTACTTGCTAAGTAACTTAATCCTATCTGAACGTACATGCATCAGAAAGTCCAGCAAATTGGTAAGATGTTCAAGTATAAAATAGGACTAGCAAACATAATATCTAACAATAACATCTACTATCCACTGGAATATGAAATCTTTTATCTATGGGATAGATAGTTTCAAGTGCATACATTTAATTAGATCCAAAGAATCAATCAAAAGAACATTATAGAAGACCTAGCTAAACATTACTTGCAACAGATATAGAATCACTTTTGATTAATAAATAGTATTCTTGTATATTTCACTGCACCCATCATGTCAGTAAAGAAGAATCTCACACATGACATTACCTGTTACTCAGAAAATATGGATTCAACTTCATCTTAAATAAATGCAAATCCACTATTAGAATAATACACAAAGCAGATATAACAATAGAAGATATTATAATACCACAGTTCTATCACACATATAGAAAACAACTTGCCAAATATAATATTTTATTTATAGGACAAATACTAAATACCAATAAACTCCATACATATCGTTGGTTACAAGTCATTAATATAGAGACAAGCAATTCTCAGGATGCACTCCAGAATGTTTCACTAACCTCCAACAGAAAATAATAATCACACAATTAAAACATTATACCTACAAATCAATAGCACAAATTCCTTTCTATAAAACATTAGTTTAATAAAATATAATACTTATCAATTACATTGGACAGCAACATAAATGAGGGACATACTAGCTATTGGCAAGAAAAAATAAAATAATTTAGATGGCAGCATAACCCATACATACTACTATAATATAACAAACAATAAATTACTACTCTTCAAGTGCAATGGATGCTTCTTCAATTAAGGGGGCACTAATCAAACTGCTTATTTAACACAAAGACACAGAAAGTTGTCAGGATTCCAGTTGTGGCAAGTCACATATTCTTTTAGCATTCCACTCCAAATAGAAACTTTCAGTATAGATCAAGAGTATTACTAGAATTAATTCAATTACTTTAAATCAAATATACACAACTCAACAATCCTACTATCAGCCTTCAATAGTAAATATCTCCTATAATGCAGTATCCTTATAGATTATAACATATTTTATTGGTAGCCAAGACTGAATTTTAGATCTCATAACTATATTCAAAAGGATAGTCATATACTTATACTTTAAAATATATACAGATGACTCTCATAGCAAATGAAACAAAAAACTATATATGGGACTAGACTGGATTATTATTATCCCAAACAATGAAAAGCACACATTCAGAGCCCAAACACATATACTCTCCTTATCCTCAAGGGCAGAAATTATGGTCATAATGACTGCAATATTAAATCCTTCCAGAAAATTCAACAACCAACATCTTCACAGACAGTCAAATAGTGATCAGTTGCATCCAATCGACTTTAAAAGCCTCAGCTTTATGCCTTATTAGAAAACAAAAAAACTTTCATATGCTTTAAACTATAAAGGATACCTGTACTGCAAGATACCTCAAATTGCAAATTCATAAAGTTCAAGCCCAATCAGGTATCAAATACAATGAACAGGCAGATAAACTGGCCTGAATAGGAATAGATTCACAAAAAATGTAACTGGCACTAGCACCCTTAATATTCAACCCACCCAAAACTCACAAAATATATAACAATACAGTGGTACAACATTCAAATGATATACCAGCAAAAAACATTGTAAAAAGATTACTCAAGCAAAATATATTGTACAATAGTACTTACTCAATAGAACACTTATAAACTTTACTGAACAATACAAATACATCCACTGCCAAGAACTATACAATCACCTACTTCCATCTCAAATTGGTAATTCAAATATCTTATTTGAAGATCAGCAAATTCACAAGTCTTACTAAACCTCTGGAATAATGAATTTCCTATCAAAACCAAATTATATAATAGGAAACTATCACTATATAAAGACAATAAATACTGCAATTGTAACCAAGTGAAAGATAACTACCACCCTTTTCTATGCCAATACAATAAAACAAATATTAAACATCAAGCCATAACAATGATCCAAAAAGTAATACTCAAGTATATACTCAAGGAAAGGCAAATTCAAGCAATAAATACAATAAATAGCAACATATTTTTAGATACTACACAGCAGCTCAAGTTATTTATCAAAGAAATCTTCTTCAAATTCACCATCAAAACAATTACTAAACAATCTACAATATGATCAAAGCAAAGACTGCATAACTGAAATATCAGTAGAATAAAAAAAAGTTTTATACTCAACTTGGAAGGCCAAAAATAAAATATTTCAAAGATAAAAAAAGAAAAATGATATCACAAGAAAAAAAGAAAGAAATTATAAATATGAAAAAATCACTTTAAGCCCAGCCAGATAGATAAATGGACAATCTATTAAAGATAGCTATATATACCTAATTAATCAATATATAAAACAATTTATCCTTGAAAACACTAACATTACATCTATCTTTTTTTTTGACTCCAGTACTAGTTTTGCCTTGGCAGGTTAGTCCTTTGTTAGTCTGAAGTGGCAACAAGCCATTTGATAAATTCTTTAGAATATCTAACTTGTCCTAAGAAGTTTAGTATAATATATAATATTCTTTGTAATTCCTACAATGTACAGTTGCATATTACTTTATTAAGCTAATAAACAAGGTCAAGTCAGCTTTTTAAAAAATATTCATATATATATTAGATATAATAAACTAGAATAAATAGTTAATTGACTGATTAAAAATATCAATAATACTATTACAATATATACATAAAACAAATATTACCAACACATTATAACAAATAACAAGATTTTTCCATATTATCAAAATAATAATAAGGAATAAACAAATATGCAATATGTGTCTAAGAAAACATAGCAATGATTATTAGCAAAACACAACAATACCAAAAATAGTCAACTTACTTTTTATTACATAATCAACATATCTATAAAAAATACAAGCTTTTACAGGTCACTAAGAAAAGAGAAGCACATATTGTAGAGACCTTAGCCCAATTATCAAACAAATAGAATTAACAATGGAAACTATGGATAATAAAAACCCATCTTAATATTACTTAAACTCAAAAAGTCTCGATTATAGACAGTATTATTGCTAGAATCCTAAATGTTGATCATACCACCTTTATTAAAGCTAACATTCTTAAACAACACATCCTTTATCTATGAACCAAAGGACAAGAAAAAGAAAAAGATTTTCTAGCTTCATTTTTAGAAGATAAATATTTGAACATAATAAAACAAGCTAAACAAGCACAATACTCTCCACAAAACATTATGTCAAGTCAAATAATACTTGAAAACAATCTTCCTATATATAGCTCACCAGATAAGGCAATCGCTATGGAAGTTCAAATAACCACAACAGTTGAAATCCCAAATATTACTGAAATTGAAATGATAGATAAGAAGCTCGAAAAATATAATTGAAATAGAAGTTATCAGTGAGAAGATTAAAAAAGATAATATAGCTAAGCAACATATATATAAGATAAGAAATAAACCAAAGACATCTAGTATCAATTCCTTTCATAACAAGATGGATGGTGAATATAAAATAAGTGTGTTTACTTTCAGGCTCCCAGGAGAAACTGAAACAGAATAAATAACATATTTGCAAAATATATTAGGCTTGCCAAAAGATTTTTAGCCCTTCAAAAAAGAATTTATCAATAACAATGCATGAACAACATTCTGTTGCAAAGAGGAGGAAGATACAATTCAATGTCTTGAAAAGATTAACAAAAAAGAGAAAGAAAACTTTATTATTATATCTATAGATATAGAGAAATGGTCAAATTCTATTTAAATACCAAATAAAAAAGTTTTCCAGCAAACAAAAAATAAAGAAAAAACCTCACTAGTGATTACACTTATAGACATTGACCAAAACTACTCACGTCAAGAAATAAAATCTGCTTTCAATAAATATAAATATATAACAAATATTTATATTTATAACCATTTACAATCACAACAATGCATCAAGGTAAATATTACTCCTTATAAGGAATATATTAATTTTGAGGAGGAATGGATAATTCATATAAATACAAAAACTATCAGGTCAATCTTCACTCAACATGAGTCTGACAATAATAAAATTAATAGAATTATCAAATAGCATAATTCACAATCATTACAACTATATGGAACACATAACACTACCACTGGTTTAATCATATGAGCAGTCAAACATATTGTCAACCTATCCAATTCACCTCTTAGGAATTAGATAGAGACAGAGAACTAGTGCAGGGAAACATCAAGTTAGACTTCTAACGTGATATGCAAAATTTCCTAATTTGAACAATAATAAATAAAGAGGTTATCACTGGTGATTTAGGCAGAAGAAGCAGGACAATAATTTCGGGTTAAAGGTAATTTTATTGTTGGATAAATCCTGAGGAGTCTCCAGAGAAAGAATTGTCTCCTTTAAATACATAATTAAGTTATATGATATTTGAGAATATAAACTAAGATAAATAATAGTAATAATTATATTATTAGTTTCGCTAGAATATTAAGCTATGTTATTTTGAAGAGAACTTAAGTATTCTTCAAAAATAATAGTTACATATGATAAGCTAGGATTATAGAAAATTCTAGAGTACTTTATGCTAAGTTTGCTAATAGTAAAATCGACTATCAATGTTCAGGAAGTGTTCTGGAAGATCTTTACTTTCAGGTGATCAAAATAATCGTGATATATTGATTTGAGGTACTGGGATCATCCTGGGTACTAGGGGGATTATATGACGAAATTTTATAGTTCAACAATCCCCCCCAACTAATCTACGAGTACCATGAGTTAAGTATCAATTAGGGATTTGAATTCAGCAGTTGATATCTTGTAGATATTTCTAAGGGTCATTTTTCTCGTTCTTATGATTTGTTCTATTCCTGTCTTCTCAAAAAGGTAATAGGTCCTGGTACAAGCTCGTTTATAATATGCAGATACTTGATCACACAAAAAACTATGTTGATAACGATTTACTACTTGATCCAATAGTTCTCCTAATAGATAAGCATACACCAAGGTCATTTGTCAATTTTTGGTTCTTGTTGCCCTTTGTAGATGTCTGTACTTGATTAAAACCTGTATTTCCAAAGATTGCATGATATCTGCATGTGGTAGGACTATATTCACATCTTCAAGAGTTGTTTCAAGGAGATCATCCATAATTTGATCAACAATGGTACTCATTTTGAGATTGTTGCATGTTTTTGAGATCTTGAAATAGTTTGCTGTGGAAAGGGAAAAACTCTATCTATTTATATTCATAAAAACTTGTTTTGTGTTATTGATCTTCACATGTTTGTGTGATGTATTTAAGAATTATATCTTTTGCATTTTGGAATAATATACATCTATCATAAGTGAATTCATTATGCCAAAAATCCATAAACAAAAACATATCACTGCTACTTCCTCTTCCTCCAAGGGAACCAGAAGTTCCCAACCTATTGATAATCTTGACTTGTTTTGGAAAAACCTTTCTCTCAAAGAGGAGGTAGAGGACTTGTGTCACTGGTTTGGTAGGCTCCAAGAAACCAATTCTGTTTTGCGTGACAAGTATAAGAGCCTTTCAGTAAACCTTCAAAACATAACTAGTTGTCGCTACCACCTCACACATATGGAACTAGAGAGGGAGAACAATAATCTTCACCGGTGGATTCATTTACTGGAGCAACTTCTCCAGTTGCAGGACATGGAAGCTCTTCCTCCATTGGACAGGTCTTTCTCTCATATGCCCTACTGAGTCTGTTTATTTATATGTCTTTGATTACCAAGACCATGTAGTAGCAGTTGTGATGCTCCTTGGGTTGTCTGAAATAGTGATGCAGTTGCTCTCTGGGCCCCTACTATTTCACTACATTTTTTTCTATTCTTTTCTTAAATGCCTTCAATTCTTTTAGATTTTCTATTTGGGTGACTCAAATAGTTTTCATTGACTAGATGATGACTTTGGTGACTAATAGTCTTATAAAACTGTTTGTGGTTCCCATTCTTCTCAGTCATAATACTTCTTCAAAAGATAGATATTGATAGGAGCAGCCAGTACTTTTCCGTTCAAAGTTTTCAGCTGATAGGCACCATTTGGACACAAAGCCATTTCTTGTTATTTTTCTTTGGTACTATTACCACAGGAGAAGACCAGGGGCTAGTAGTTGGGCTGATAATTCCTTTTTGCAACATATTCGTGATTTCTTTCTTAATGAATTCCAACTGATCAGGAGAGGCTTTATATGCTCTTTGTTTGATTGGTTTCGCATTTCCAGTATCAATGGTATGGGTTACCATATTGGTTCTTCCCAGGTCACTGGTTTGTCTTTCCTTGGAAATGCTTTCGGCAAAAACATCTTTATTTTTATACAAGAGGTCTTATACAATTGCTTCTTGTTTCTTAGGTAAAACACCTACGTTTAAGGTACCAGGTTCTTCATAAGATGCTTCTAAGAGATATACAGCTGGATTTTCTGATGGAATATCTTCCATGCATATATCAGAAGTGTATACTTCTGATTCTTCAAGATCTTCTTCCTCTTGATATTCAATTTCATCTAAAAGCTCTTATCATTATTTGGAGATTCCTCTATAATAGATTGAGGAGGAATGTCTGCTAGATGGGTTGTTCCAATATTAATATGTCTTCCATTATGATAAATTTGTAAGGTTCATGTATCAAAGTCCCACTTGGCCTTTATCTCTTCAAACCAGTCAGTACCAAGAAGAAGAGTTTCTTTTCGGAATTCAATAACTTGCAGTTTAATAGGGATTATTAAATCTTGGATAAAGATTTGTAGATTGGAAATATGTCCAAGAGCTCTTGTTCTTGTACTATTAGCTGTTACCACAATTGTTCTGGAGGGGGCATCTGAAGAAAGTCCAAGTTTATACATAAGTTTTTTCATGATAATGCTTACAGCAGTTCCTGAATCCAAAATAGTAACAATTGGATTGTCTTTAATTCGTACATAGCATTTGGCAGCTGTTGTTCTCTTCTTTTCTTCTTCAGACTGAAGATAGTTTGCAGCTTCAGTATTTTTGGGTCTTCTTAACACCTTGACCAAGTTTCTTCGCTGGTTAGAATACTGTAACATTTGTCCAAGAGTAGCATTTGAATGAATTTATAGAATATCATCTGAAATATCGTATGGATTTAAGTTATCTATGATAAAAGGTTGTTACCTTGTTCTGGGTCTTCTAGGGGCAGTAATAGGTACTACTACAGGTTCTTGTACAGTTTCTTCTTGTAATTTAATGGGTTGTACTGGAATTCTTCTGGTTCGTAAGTAAATTTCTTTTTGAGATTCTGATTGTTTCTGCTTTTCTCTAGCTTCTCTTCTATTAGTAGAGTAAGGGTTTGGTCTTGCTCGTTGACCAATATAAACTTTTTCTTTATCTTCTTCATCCCATTCTTGGGTAGAGTATTGTTCTGTTGTTAGGTAATTAATTGGTTGATTTCTTTTAAAAGGATGTCAATAAGATGGTAATATTCTTTCAGAGAGACAATCCCTTGCAAGATGGCCAGGTTCACCATATTTGAAACAGCTTCCTGTAAGGTTTGGCCTTTGGATAGAAGCAAATGACTGCATTCTTTATACTGGTGAATTGCTTCTTTACTGGAGAGAGTAGGCTTCTATCTTTTCCAATCTTTCAGTTAAATTAAGTTGCATTTGTTCGAATTTCTTAATTAATCCATTCATCACCTCTTCTTGTGCTTTAGAGACTTCAGAACCTGAATTTCTTGATACAAGAGGTCTTTCATCTTCATGAATGTCTTGACCTTCTTCATATTGCTTCGCATATTTAAGAGCATCAGTAACAGCTGCTGGTTTCATCATTAATACAATAAGAGCAATATGAGAGTTCAATCTATGAATAAAGAACCTAAGTTTTTGTTTGTCATTTATGGTTCCATCTATGTCTGCCTTGGCCAATAACTTTTTAAAAGCAGTGTAGTAGGAGTCTACAGTTTTGTAGAAGCCTTGTTTTCTTCCTTCCAAATCTCTGGTCCATTTGTTTATCTATTGTTGAGAACAAAAATGTGCTAAAAGAGCTTTAATAATGGTATCCCTTGCCATCGCACCATTGTCAGCATTGTTGGTATTATAATAGGCATCCCACCATTCTTCAGCTTCATCAATAAGATGGCATTAATCATTCGATGGAGTTTTTCACCTTTCCAATTGTTGACTAAAGCTGCCTTGATAAACTTCTTGCTCCAGTCGACTAGGTCTTGAGTACCATCTCCAGAGAAGGCTTCTACCTTCATAACTGTACCATAGAGGTTCTCATTGACTAAGTTGTAAATTTCGTCATTTGTTTTCACCATATTGTTATTGATAGAAGGAGGTTCTTGAAAAAG
>CAJVPT010000511.1:0-29037 GCA_910592055.1 Acaulospora colombiana
AATCCAATTTGAATCCAATCAGATTTGATCTGAATCTGATTTGAATCCGATAATTTTGTAAATTTAAAATTTGATTCAATCTGAATCTGATCAGATTAAAAATTTTGAAATTTGATTTGATCTGATTTGTATCCGATCACAGATCAAGTGTATTCGGATCAAAATTGTGAACACTATCTATACCTGAATGTGCTACTCTCTGTATTGGTTATATTACTAGTAGTGGCTTTGTTGAAATGAATGAGAATATCAATTGAACTTTAATGGCTAGCTGAGAAGGTACATAGATAATTGTTTTGATTGTGGTCATTGATGTTACAGCCTATGCATTCAATTAGAGGTAATTGATTATTAATTCTGTTGTAATATCTATATTCTGTTAAGTGATTATTTGTCTTTTTGTTTTTTTCTCAGAATTATCTAATTATTAAGTTCTTTATGATCCAATGTGAACGAGTTATGTTTTGATTTGTAGATTGGCTGTATTATAAGAATGGATTGATTAGGGGTTGTTGCAACTGATTGTTTGTAATCCATTTATATACTCTGTTTCTAACTATATAGTATCAAGCTGGGGTATGCCCTTGTATTGTGTGGTGATTGAGTCTAATTACTTGGTACCAGTGAAGTATTTTTTTCCTTCTGCTGTTTAGCATTTGGTTGATGAAAAGAATGTTATGCTTCTTCAGGTTTTTTTTGTATTGATTATAGAAACTTTTACTTGTAACTTCCTCAATGAGAGTATCTGTTTCAGCAATTGTGATATATTTTCCATTTAGTATATTCTGAAAGAAGAATATATAGGTTCTTAGTAGCCATATAATATCATATATAAGATTTCTTCCTTATGATAGGAGGGGTGTATGTAATTGACTTATTATCATTTTTGTGAATCAGAACATATTTTGCCATGATTGTAGTCTTTCCCTAGTAATTTTTCCTATTATAATATTTTATTTAATTTGTGTGGTCTAGTTTGTAACATGAAGCAGAAGTTATCTATCCCATAAGTACATTAGATTGTATTCAAATTTGTTATATAACATACTGTTAGGAACCATGTTTACGAGGCCTAACTTATGTTTCAAGGTGGTTGCTAACTTGCTTATCATTTTGTTGCAGATATTTTTTATAAGGACGATGTTATTATAAAGATACTCTAGGCTGGGAATGAGGACATTATTGATTATATCTTGCATCTGTTTATCAGTAATTCTTTTCATTCCTAGAAATATTCATATTTTTTGAATTTTTTGCTTGATCTGGGCTTTTTGATAATCTTTTCTTCCAGAGCTATCATACCATATACTGAGAATCCTGATTGGAATACCTTTTCTGCATTTTGTAATTCTTTGATCATTCATTTATACTCCTTGTGTATAGTCATTTTTTTTAACATTGATTATTAGGAGCTGGGATTTTTGTGGATTTACTTTAATATCATTAATATGAAAAAATTGTTTGGCAGTATTTATTATTCTTTGGAGTGCTGTTTGTTGGTTGCAATCCATGTTGTGTCATCTATGCATGTGTTAGTTACAATATTTATGAATCTTGAGGACTATCCTTGATCTAAATGTTTACAGGTCTTGACTGCTAGTAGGTATCCTATGTGTTCATTACTAATTCTTGCAAGAAGGGGATCATAAAAAATGCACCATAGTAGTGGAGATATAGTGTCACCTTAATCTATACCATTCTCAACTAAATATGAATTGATAGGGCCATAACATATCAAGACTATATTTTACCTATCCTTAAAGATGTTGTCAAGGATTTGTATTATTTTTTCTAAAATTTTTAACCATTGAAATGCCTTTTTTAGCATTGTAATGTTTATTAAATCATAAGCTTTAAACATATCCTAACTGAGGATCCAGGTTTCTTGATTTATTTCTTTGGCATATTCTATAATACTACTTAAGATGTAAATAGGGTCTTGTGTACTGTTTTCTGATAATTGCTGCCTAGTTTAGATTTGACAGTATTGGGTGATCTTTGAAGACTTTAGCAAGGTAATCTGTTATGATTTTGATAAAGATTTTTCTTCTAGAGTGATTGGTCTTGTTATGTCGAGATTGTTTTTCTAGTCTTTGGGTTTGAATATTGAATATATAGTTTCTTTGCTCCATTCTTTGAGAGTTGTGCCTTGTTGTAGAATATTATTGAAGATTCTTCTCAGTTCTTTTATAGGGTTTTTCTTTAGATGTTTGTAGGCACTATATGGAATTTGATTTCTTCCTGGTACTAATTTGTTACTTTGATTATTAATTGTTGTTGTTAATTCTTCAGTTGTAACTTTATAAGAATATCTGAGTACCAACTGCTCTTAATATGAGATTTGACTTTATATTCTTATTACCAGTATAAATTATTTGCTAGTAATGCTATGTTTCTAGATAGTATCCAGTTGAGGAAATATTATCTAGCTATTTCTTTGATTTTGTTAGGTTCTGTAATAATTTGTACGTTCTCTTTTGCTAGATGATTTTGTTAAGATAAATGTGTCACATTGGTCTATCTAGAATACTGTTGATCATGGCTTTTTTATTACTTTATAGGAAAACCTGTTGGCTTGCTATTCTTTGAGCTATGGCTTTTAACTTCTTTGTATTTTGTGATGTATCTGCCAATAGTTTTGTGAACTTTAATATATGACTGGATGATCTGTGTCCACTTTGTGTGGTATAGGATCCTTGACTCTTTTTTGGCTTAATGTAATTCTATTATAATATTAGGAAAATGTCTTTGAATATATATTGGTATATCACATTTCACCTCAGTATTATTTTCTTGATTCATATTGTGAAGTTGCTTTAGAGTTGTTAGGAATAATTGTAGATGAAATAAGGAGGCATCTGATTCTTTGTTTACTTTCTGAAACATTTTTTCTGATGTTAATGTTTTTTTGTATATGTTTTTTCACTGAATACAAGAGTTGAAAGCTAAAGAAATTTTATCTTTGATCGATCAATCAGGGATCTGAGGGTATATTGCTCATTGTTGATTCCACTATTTGGAAAATTTTTTCCTATTGCTTGTTATTAATGTAAGGCTAGTTGTACTTTATGTTTGATTTGTAGATAAATGTAATTTTAGGTGTATTTAACTCTCATATCTTCAGCTCTGTGATCACTAGTAATTAGAGAATCGAGCATATCCATAATGTTGGCTTTATGTGTATACTATATTGCTTTGGGATTAATTCAGATCTGGTCGAATCTACTGTGGCTACCTTGACCTTGCCAAGTATATTCTCTTTTTGATGGGTTGTGAGTGCAATATGTGTTTATAAAAACATTGTCAATAAGGGTTTCAATTTGTTTTCCTGATGGATTATGGGTATAAATCAGTTTTTTGTTACTTAGTTTGTTCATGCTAGGATTGGGTGTACTATGCAGGTCCCCATAACTATGACATGCCAATTCTGTACCATTGCTTCATTGATTCATTGTTTGAGTGTATATATTATATATGTTTGTTTTTTAGATAAGTTTTGTGCAGGGAAGTAGAACTGATTATTCTCAGTTATCTTTTCCTTAAAAAGGTGAGTTCTATGGTTATTAGTCTGTTATTGAAGGTTTTGTATTTATATATTCTCTACATAATATCTTTTTTGATCATTATATTTAGACTATAACCTAGGATTTGCATCTCTTTGTAGGATCAGATTATTTGAAAGTTTGAATGTTTTCAATATTTAGAGTATTGGTGTGATCCATTTGTTTTTGTTATTACTATGATGTTCATTGCTTTTGGTTATATAAGTTAAACTATGTGTTTCTCTTTTGTATGTCTACTAATTCATATATGTTGATGGTATAAGTTTTCAGATTGGTTAGTATTTATTGAGGTTTTCTTCTATGGGCAAATTATTATTGTTGTAGTTGTTGTTGATGTTGTTGTTGGTGTTATAATTAGTTAAGTTCATTTCTATTGGATTCGTATTCAGTAGTTGAGATGTTGAATCAAAGGAATTTGATAATTGAGTTTTATCTAAAGGTTCTTGTTATATTGTTGATATTGTACTTTGTGAGCTTCCCATTATTTATTTGATTGATTGTTGGTTCTCCTGGGAATAAGTTCTGTAATAGTATTGAGTGCTTTGTTTATGTTTTTGTTTATTATACTGATAGAAGCATGTATTTGTTATTGTTGTATTTGTATATTGGCAGTCTCATTATGATGACTGGTTTGTTATCCATTATTTGTTATATCAAGTGACTCTGTCTCAATTTCTGTTTCCATTTTTTCAGGAGTATCATCTTCTGTATTCTCTAAGTTATATACTCTCTAATCAAATCAATGATATTTTCTTAATTTCTTCGATTTTTCCTTTAATTTCTTTCAGGAGATACAAAATATTTGTGAGTGTTGATTATTCATTACTGTGTTGGCTAGTATTGTTTTGTTATTGGCCTTGTTTTGTCACTGTCATATAAGAGCCTGGTCATCTTTGTTTTTCTCTTAAAGTTCTTACTTGATTTCTGATTGTTGTAGTACATGTTGGTTTGTATTTATTATAGAGTTTCCCAAATTTTCCAGCTTGCTCTTTATTGTATTGCTTCTACTGAAGTTGTTTTTCTTTGATGGGGCAATTAGTCACAAGGTGTTTATGGCTGTCATAGATTAACCAGAGTTTTGTTTCAATTAGTTACCAGGTGTTTATTGTTTCCTCAAGTTGATAATCTTATTTTATTGCCTCGTTCAAGTCTTTTTGACAATCAAAACTCAGGATTGCAAAGTATTTTCTTTGATATGACATTCTTCTTTTTATATAATATGTTATGGCTTTGACTTGTTTACAGATTAATCTGAGATTAAATGCAGTTGTATTTGATGATAGATTAGTTAATTTGGCTATAATTTGATTACGTTCTTTTATTTGTTTCATATCCTATTGTATGTCAAAAACTTTGACTGAGTCTGACTTGAGTGGAACATTCTATCAATTGATTGGTGCTTCTTTATTATCTTTATTTGTGTATGTAATCATTGATGTTTGTCACATTTGTTGTGTTGATATAATGACATTGCTGATTGCTTCATATTTGATAAAAGATTGTTGCACTTCTATGAATTTTGTGTCAAGGTGAATGTTCCATACTTTGACACTCATTTTCTTTTTAAGAATAGGATTTGTGATCTCCATAATTTTTATGTGTTAAATGTTTGTTTTAGGCATATTTTGATCACTACTTGTTTGTTACTGAGAATGATAATTATGCATTCATTTTTATTGCTTCCTTCATTACAGATAGTGAGAAGTCCTTCTAGAGAGTTGAGAGCTTTAGTGAGATGGGTTATTTTTTATGTTGCTATCCTACCAGAGAGTTCAGATGCCAGGATGCTGATTTTAATTTTTTCTCTTTCATATCTTTGTATTCTATCGAATGAAGAAAGGATTTTGATTTTGTGGTTTGCTTGTATTTCTTTTGTTTGCCTTTGTAGTTGAATATTCTGTAGGAAGGAGTGGTGGGTGTCATTGAGTATTCTTCTTCTATGTTGATGTGTGAGTTGAAGGCATATTTCTCTTTTTCTTGATTCTGGATAAGTATGTCTTAATTAGTGTTGTTTTTGCTTACAGGATTGCTCATGTCTTTTTCGACTTCTTCACTCCAGTTTGAGGTGTTTGTTTTCTTTCTTGCTGTTGAACTGCTTGTTGGAATATCAGTTGTTTTATTATTTATCTGTATGTGCCTGTTGGGAGAGTTGGGAGCTGATGAGAATTGGTTTTTTTCAATTAGTATTTGATTTTGAATAATTTTCTTTGGTGCTTCAGAGTTGTTTCTTTGTGTAACTTGTTGGTGTTACCTCTTGCGAGAGCATTCTCACTGTAGTCAGACCTCCATTGGGCTGTTCTGTTGCAAAGTTCCCTTTGGAAAGACATCCTTCCATTCATTTTTTCTTTTCTTTGCAAAATTACCATAAAAGAAAATTTTTTAGAAAAAAAGGATCAGTGGGAAAGAATTTTTTTTTTTTTTGATAGAGGAATATGAATAATTATACTATTTTTTATATCAGTTAGCACTAGAAATATGTCCTGAGAGCATACCATGAAAATAGACAGTAAAAAGGTGGGTTAACTTCGACTAAATATATAAGAAGGCGGGGTATATAACTGTAAATAAATCTGATGTTATTTATCCGAAAACATATCATTGAAAGGGTATTCTTCTGCCATTTTTCTTATAATATATTACTGCACTTGAATACCCTTGATGACATACCCAAAAACTTACCCGAAAACATACCCGACAACCTATCGAAAACATATTATCAAAGTGTAATCTTCTGCTATATTTATTATATATTTCACAAAGACTATACACAAGTACATATTATGAAATGGGTGGGCATCTGCCATATTTATTATATATATCTCACTAAAACTCGATGTATTTTTTTTGATACCACTGCATATCAAATTAATTTAAACTTTTCCAAACTATATTGTAATAATATAATCGAACAAAGATTGATACATACCAATAAAAAACCAAATACCAAAAATGAGTAAACAAAGTGCACAACTCGAGCAGTACGGGGGCAGGGAAACTTTAGCTGGAATTCCAACTCGTAATGATATTATTTCAGAATGTGATAATGGGTTAACGACTATACTTCAACAAAGCTTATCCAATAACCAGCCTATATACTTCATGCCTAATGATGTGAGCGATGCTACTGAGTACGTAAAAAATGTATCTATATCTGATATATTCTACGTATTTACGGTACTTTGATTAATAGGCAAAAGGCTAGTTTTTTAATTAATAAAACAATCAGACCTAAATAATTTTTTTCCTGATAATTATTTTGTATGATAATTGTTATCTAAAATTAATTCAAGATCGTTACTACGGAAGAGATAAGAAAGAGCTCAGAAATCTACGATTTATTTAGTGAAATTGGTGAGAGTATAATCCAACGGATTAATTAGCAAGCAAACATAATTTATATATTACTGCGCCACTGCCACGTGACGACATGACCTCGGGTCAAATCAAATCTATGGATTTTTGAGTGGCGACAAGTTCTTTCAGCTGAGTATTACTATCCATTTGAATATACCTTTTTCCAGACGTTTCCTGGCCCTGTAAGTCCTACGAGACTGGGATGTTCGCTCCCCAGATTTGCTGTAGGTGTTGTGTTTGGAGCGGGCTCACGACGAAGTTCGTTTCGCAAAAATGGTGTTTGGTTGTGTTGTTCAACCACATTGCCATCGTGTGCAAGAAATCGTAAAGGTTCTGATCGAAATGTCAGCGTACCCAGGCTCTGTAAGTCCTGCGAGACTGGGATGTTCGCTCCCCAGATCTGCTGTAGGTGTTATGTTTTGAACGGGTTTGCGACGAAACCTTGTTTCGAAAAAATGGTATTTAGTGTCTTTCTGTTCCACAGCGAGTTCTCGGTGCCATCGTGAACCGACCTTTTCGGTTTCTTCAAAGATTTCTGGTGTTATTTATTAAATTTCAACGGCAATAACGACTCTGTTACTAATCCTCAGATTTAATGTTTTTTTATAGACAACATACATAAAGTACAGACGTTATGTTACGGTTCTACACTTTAACCGCAATCTTTATTGTTTTGGAATGCTCACACTGTTTATTCTCGTAGGAAACCATGACACCTTTGAACCCTCGACTTCAGTTCGTTGTACGATCTCTCTCTCATCAAATTTTATAAGAAATATGTAAGCTTGCACACGTCTCGAGAGGAAGCTGAGGCGAGCTTATTAGCTCTGCTGAAAACCGTGAGTGAATCAGGAAAGGCTAAAGAAGCTACTTATGCTAGAAAGCATATCGCGAATTTCAGTGATCTGACCATTAACAAGAAGTGCGACCAATATTGGGATGATAGGGACGTAAAAATGGCGAAGAGGCGAGCAGAGAAACGAGGAGCTATTCATGATTATCATATTCAATACAATGTGTATCAAGAACACGACGTTCACAGTACAAGAATCACAAAGTTGACGGGGGAAAAACGAAAAGATGTCACAGACAAGGATGAAACGTCTCACCAAAAGGTAATAAATAACCCAGATTCACCTCTTAGGTATTCTTGATGTGTTTACAAACTTTGTAAATTTGATGCATTCGTTCAGCATATTATGAATCAGGAATTGATACCGGAGAATCTGAGATATAGACAATATTTTCTTTTTTTTTTTTTACTGCATATTCCACTAATAAATGGACATTCATTATATAGGTTGCAAAGAAAAAGAGTAAAATTGACGAACTTTTCCAAGATATGAGAAAACGCAATATATATATGTTATGTGGACCGTTTAAAAAATTGTCGGAACTGGATGCGGAGGACCGGTTTGAAAATATTGTTCGTAACGCTACTATTGAAATTGATTTTCCCAAAGATATCAAAGAATATCTTCACGATTTGCTCAGTGGGGATATTAAGAGTGCATTGTCAAAAGTAAAGGAGCCACTCAGTGAGGATGCGCGACCATTACTGTTATGGACAAATGAAGTTTGCCGGCACTTTATTTTTTACTTCCATTATGGTGGTTTACAGATAGACGGCGACGAAAAAACTTGGTCCAACCAAACGATTTATCGTATTATTGATCTATTTTCGGTGTTTTTTTGAAAATTGACATCAGGAATTGCCTTGTAAGTCTAATTTTTGTACCTTTGCTTTATGATAATTTGACACTATCCTTACTTTTAGTGGAGAAATTACAAACGAAGCGCACAAAGATAGAATTTATACCATAAATGTTAATCAAAAACCGTCAAATTCAAGGAGAGGTGATAAGAATGATGCTGTCTTGTATCAAGATGATAACGCTACAATTGTATATGAACAATCATTCGGGCCTACAGAATTTGATTCAACTCATTATATGGAAGATATAACGAAATTAGCGCGTAACGGAGTAGATGATCTAAATTATCACTTCTTAAATCCTCCGTAACAACGGCGAAAAAACTCAAATCCATCGGCATCCATGGATATAGTATGAGATTTCCTTTTGTTTTGCATGAATGGATTGTTTTATCTTAAGGCTTACTTATATGCTTTTAGAATATTCTATGTCAATCTACCTCACGGACCTCATTTGTAAGAAACTATATAGGATATATGAAATATCCAATTGTAAAATTCCAACATCATACACGGATCGATGGTATCTAGCTAAGATTGCAAAGATAGGCGTCTATTTGGAGGTATTTCTTTTTCCAGACGCATAAATGTATCTCATTTACTGTTACTTATTGCAGGGTTTACTTACTATTATAGGCACTGCTCAACGAACGACAATTCGTGAAGGGAGAAATAGGTGAAGAAGACATGATCAATGAAGATGGTCCCGATTATGTGCGCGATTGGATATCAGTTCCAGATAACACTCCAGAAACAAAAAGAACAAGTTGCTCACAGAACCAATAATTTTTTGTTTAACGAATTTTATTTACCCGCCTTCTCGTGACTTCATCACTCGAAGCCAGATTTTTGCAGTTATCAATATTTTATTATCTTTAACCGGTTAACTATATATCTTTTTTCGAACTTGTAAGAAAAAAGGGGAAAGCAAGTTGATCACCCATTTGCTATATTAATTTTTTTTTTTCGCTTAAATATATATACTGTATATGCTCATTTTGATGTAAATCATATTTGAGATAACAAATA
Organism: Acaulospora colombiana; assembly: GCA_910592055.1. Classification (NCBI taxonomy): domain Eukaryota; kingdom Fungi; phylum Glomeromycota; class Glomeromycetes; order Diversisporales; family Acaulosporaceae; genus Acaulospora; species Acaulospora colombiana. The sequence goes on from CAJVPT010000511.1 coordinate 9,661, forward strand.
TACAATGAGTTATAACAGAGTACGAGATAAGTAAATATGGTGAAAATTATATTGTTAAATGAAAAAATATTATCCACCAAAATAAATATGCAAGCGTTTATTAAAACTAGGATATGAAATAAATAATAGAGATTACTGGAAAAATTGTATTTCGCATCAAAAATAATTTAACCAGCCATCAGCAAATAGGTAATAATCCTAATTATAGGGATTTAAAGTTCAACTAGCGTTATATAAAAACAATCGTGCATCATTAATTATCCGGCGAACATATCGTTTATGGAGAAAACAAATTAATTCCGCTAAAATAATCCAGCATGTAGTAATTGAGTGGCTCTATCGACCAGGCGGATCATTTATGAAGCAAGCCAAAGATTGATGTTATTGCGTTGCAAGCCTGAAGGGTGATCCAAGGATCATGGATCTTTGTCCCTATCAAAATGCGAATAAGCTCCATCATCAGATAGAGCAGATCTTATTTCTTCTATCCAAAAATATCTTAAAAATAAGCATACCAACCGTGTCTGCATTCCGGAGTAGTGACCTATCAATCAATTATAACAACTGGTGCGAGTGGAAAGTCTTTGAATCTTTTTTCGATATAAGCTAAAACCTTTCTAGATAATATTTTCGATGGAGGTACCTCTATCAATATCCGCCTTCTCATGACTTCATCACTCGAAGCCAGAAAAATAATTAGCTATATATACGTGTATATTTTTTTCTGAGAGTCGAGGAAAAAAGGGTAATAAATCGATACTCATTCATTACAATATCAATCATCTCTTCTTGGTCTGCTATTAATTCTCGAAAAAGCTGTTTGTTTATCTTATCTATAACTGGACGATGAATTTCTTCAGAACTGAAACCTATATACTTGAAAATCTGATCACGTAGTTCATAAGACATTTTTCTTTTCTATAATATGTAATAAAATCGATTTAATTTGTTTTAATACTAAATTTGGAGCAAGAAAATTTGTAAGTATATGTTGAGATGAGACGTAATAATTAGCGTAAAACAATAAGCCTCAATAAAACGATGTCAAGTGTAAATCCGCATATATAACGGGGTCTCTTTATTTTTTAAAAAATTGCCAGATGGTGATTACATTATGAAAATATGAGTGGAGACTCTATGCTCTTCATACTCATCTTTTTTCTAATAATTTAATAAACTATTATTATCTACCAATGAATTGGTATTAGATACTGTTCTCACGGTTTCGGTACGAGTTATTCGCGCATCACCTTGCCTTACTTCTTCCCTGCCTGTTTTTAATGAAATAAAGGACTTAGTTGAAGGCTGGCATGGCTAATCTCGACAAATATATGATATGAAGCTTACTTACGTGTTTGAATAGTTTTCACGTTCCTGATTTAGATGATTTTGGATCGTTAGGATAGTTGATCTTAACAACACAGCTTTCACTGGTTTTGGAAACACTTCTTTCATTGGTTCTGGAAATATTACTTTCATTGGTCTTGGAGGTAGAGACGTCATTTGGACTGCTCATTTTTACGTCCTATATATAAAAAACAATAAATGGGAATACGTCTTATATTCTTAATTAAATAGCAGTACATGAATAATGGTACATTACTGGAATTAATCGTAGAAAACGTTATTGGGGTCAGGAAAGAAAAACGAGATACTTTATAGCATCCAGGACCATTGAATCCATTTCGAAGTTAAGTAATTTTCGTCATTATTTTTGGTAAAGCGTGCCCCTTAATTCCGAAAATCCACCGGCAAAGTAAAAAAGTCAATGATCGCGATGATCTGGGAAATGCAAAGTCATTGTAGCGTATAAACTTTGATTAAACTACTAATGAGAAATGATAACCCCATTCCCCTTATGGTTCTTTTAAAACTAATTAGTGTTTTTCTTCCGGAGGTAGGTACATATGAGATAAGGAAAGTATATAAATCGCATTACGTATTTAATCGACGAATCAGTGATCAGCGTAGAAGTTTGTGTAAATCTTTTTTTTTTCGCTATATGTACTGTATTTAGGCTAGAAGATATTTCTATAATAATCATGCTTCACGATAAGATCAAGCGTAAACGAGACTCGAAAAGGCAATAAGGAAGGTCAGCTCGATAATGAAAGGTTTATGTTGTAGGAAGTCGAAATCTCCGCAATCTCCGTATGTCTGCTCCTGCGTAATCCATATCTATAAATAGACACTGATCCGTCCAAAAAAATTTTTCATTCTATTCCTCACTTCAGCCGGAGGTCATAATGCATAGCATAAACCATCTACTTTAACTGAAGAAAGGTCAACTCCAACAATGGCGGACGTTGTGAGAGATCTAGACACAGAGGAGCTTATTGACTATTTACAGAGGCGAGATCTAAAACTCGATGACGATGACTTTGCGATCTTCCGCAAAGAAAAAATAGCTGGTCGTGCATTTCTCAAATTGACCAAAGCAGAGTTTCGAATTATAGGGTTCACATTAGGAACAGCAACCGTTCTTGTAGATTTTATCGAAGAGAAAAATTAAGAGGATTCTCGTCATATAAAACATTGGAAGAACTAAAGGACGTTCTCCGCAAATATAAAATCAATGGGGAGGATATAACGAGCATCAAGCAATTCAGTCCAGGTACGTGGTATTTTTTCTTGGTATTTTTCCGAGACATAATGTCCCGCAAATTTCTTGGCAAAAGTGATCGGCGTGAACAATTGTTCACGCTCACATAGATTATATGTTAATATTCTTCCATTGTATAGTTCCCGAGGAAATCGATGACGACGACAAAGCACTCGAACAATGTATGAACGAAATAATACTACGGTTGACGAATGTAAAATCAATGATAGAGGCAAACGAAGCAACGCGTTGCGAATTTATTTCATCCGTATTACACGCATCAATATCAATTGCGAGAAGAATGACGAACAAAGAAATCCATATAGAATTGCAGAGGGATATTTCAGATGAAGAAGCATCCGGAAGAGTTGATTACGCTATAACTGGGATGGAGGATCTTTTGTGTATCACAGAGGGAAAACCGCGAAATGTTAAGATTGGCTACCTTCAAAATATAAACCAACTCGAGAGTTCCTTCCACATGAATAAGAAGAAGCGAACTGCGGACGAAGCATTTAAGGCCGAGGATTACGACTATTTATATGGGATTGTGTCGACTGGTATGTGAAAATTTTCTATTATGAGACGGATTCATAGGATAACTCTAAATCATGATCTTCGTTCTGGCTTTGCTAATTATCCGATTTATTTTTAGGCGCGGGTTGGCATTTTATCATGTTTACCTCCGAAGGTATTTTTTGTACTAGCAATAGTGAATATCAAATAAATCTTGCGAAAAAAGCGCTTAAGGGAAATCAGGAAAGTTTGAGGGAAGAAATAAAACAGGTAATCAGTATAGTCGTAGGGTTATTGAAAGATAGGGTGTTAGCGTGTGAAGAGCCTGAAAATAAGAAGCGACGCGTGCAAGAAAAAATTATCAAAAAATAATGGGAAGATAGTTCCTGCTTCATATGTACTATATTATTTATACGTACCAATAAAGGCTTTTTGCCAACGATAACGTGATTAACAGGTTTAACCACATCAGTTTTACTAATGTATAAGCGCACTGACGAAATCTGGTATGGGTAACAACACGTGTTTAGATCAATGGTAAGGATCGTATACTTATTACGGAACAGGCCAGCTTCGAATCATGGCTATTATCTATTTGAATTTTTGAATTTTGGAGTTGATATCGGAACAGATCTTCTTTGTTAAGTAAGTACACCCTCCCTAAAAGATAAGAGGTCTATACTAAATTGAATGAACAGTTGGCGTTGTATTACTTTCATTCGTGTACTTTAGAATCTAAGAATGAGGATCGGATGCAAGGCTATCATAAAAAGAAATTAATCAGGCTAGTTAAAAGATCGGTTTATTGTTTGAATTTGTTGAAGTTGGTACTGCAAGTAACAAACGTCATTAGTCTCCCATTATACTCTATTATCTTTCGCCACAGGTTAACGTTCTCATTATTAATGATAATAAGAACAAAGAATTGTTATTGATCCAATTAACACATTTCACCTACGTAAGGTGTGAGGCGCTACCCATCGCCTTGTAGTAGAAGCTTCTGGTAATTTCTGATCCTTTACTCCCGTCTATAAATAAATTCTGATCTGATTTTTTTTTTTTTTATAAAAAGGTCGAGGAATTTTTTTAATGTGTCTTTTACCCTCTCTATGATAACGATTTAATGAAATAAGGGGCAAAACGTTTAACGAATCTTATCTGTAAAAAATAAAAAAATCCATACTCTCAAGACAATATCCTCACCTTCTCGTGATTACATCTCTCGAAGTCAGAAAAATAGATACCAGGAATTTCCCTTAATGTATGTCGACATCCATTTTTGTTTATATGCTGTGGTACACCCCCACATTCGTATATACATGCTAACAGACCATTTTCCCCTTATAGATGACATCGCTTATTGTTTCGGGGATCGCTCCATTCTTGGACTTTGCCGGCCTATTGACATTCGTGGAGAAAATATCAATTTACTTGATCGCTGGTGTCACGTTTTATTTTTACGTACCACAAAGAATGACATCATCGACACCAAAGATAATTCCGATCTTTCTGCGCATGATACCACGTTGAATGAAAATCTTGCCACCGAGCTTGATAATCGTGACGCCAGAATCGCAACCGAAATCCAAAGAATCTTAACAATGCTCAATACTTTTACTGCGAGACTTGATGAGATCGAACGAGTCCTTCAAAGAATCGAGGAAGCAGAACCTCGAAACGATGTAAATCCTCGAGACGATGCAAATCAACCCGAAGCTTCTGATTCGAGCCAACGATCATTTTCGGATATGACTTCAGAAATACTTTTTCCTCTCATGTTCGGAAAAAGATAATTAAATAACAATAGTTAACACAAGACAAGTACCAGAAGAAGGATAGCAATCGAATTTGATAACATCAGGATGGAATACATTAAATTGGACGGAGCTCGAGGTAGCTTGCAGGAAGCAACCCAAGTGTCACGATCATTGGTGTCAGAATCAGAGGATGAAATTTTAAGCCTTGAAATTAGTGACCCATACCGGCCAAATCAAAAAACAGTTCATGAAGCTTTGGAATTTAAGATTAAAAAGAAAAGCAACAAGTATTTAGAGCCTTTAAAAAACCGAAATGATGCAGAGTTGAGATGTATGTTTATTGTTTTGAGATGTTTTGAGAGTAGGTTTGCATCGCCCAATTAGCAGGAGGGTTTATTGTTTTAATGAATAACTTGTCGAATGGGATTACTTCTTATATTAATCATTGGAAAATAAAATTTCGCCCACGATCCTGTGCATGCATCGGAAATAGGTCGTTCTGTACAGGTATGCAGAAATGTAATGCTAACATGAATTTTTATGCAAATGACTGTAAATTTTTTAAATATATGCATTATTTACCATTCATAAAAATATAATCGCGTTTACTTTTTGCATATGTATTTCAGGATTTTATCTTTAGTAGAAAGTGCATTTCATGCATTACATTGTACGAGTGTCGATGTCCAGATTTTTTCTTGGCAAAAGTGATCGATTGTGAATAATATAGGCTTAGTTGCGATTTGAATGAATGCGCTTTCTATATAAAGTAATGTCTAACATTCAATCCAAAATCTCTTCGTTGCAAGAATTAAATTCCAAGCTTGTAGCCGAGATTACCGAGCTTAGAAAGGAGAATGCGAAGTTGAAGCAAATTATTGAGGAGAATACAAAGCGCGATGTTAGAGTTGAGGAACTAGAGCAAAAGAATAGAGAGCTTGAAGCCAGACTTGCGATATTGGAACGGGATGCTACTGAGGTAACCGGACAGCCACAGAATAATGAATATTTCAGAGATAGTAGTATCAGTTGCTAATGTATCAGATTCCATAGTAGAGAATCTCAATAATGAAGTAGAACGAACAGTTACCTGTGATAGCACACCCAGTGATAATATCAACAAGTCACCAGAAGATTTCAACTCGGTTACTCAACCATACAACAGCACAGCATCAGAAACATCAGCTACAAATATTCCGAAATTCTCTCATTCAGATAGTAATGAAATTAGTACCCAATACGAAACTAGTAAGATAGGTAAGAAAATAGGAGTATAATATAAAAAAGGTAAGAGATTGGACAAACTTAAATATTAAATATTCACTCCGGAAACATCATAGGAACCATCAATAAAGCAAAATCATGTAGGCGAAATTTCCGAGACATTATATCCCGAAAAAGTTACTTCTGGTGACAATTCTAGCATTGATGAGGCCTCACAACATCTAGCTCAGTTATGTGATAAGGCTTTTGATGCTGAAGATAGAACGAATCGAGCTAATCACATGGAAATTTTATGCTGGTCCCTCTATGGGAAGGATTTCAGAATTCAGCTCAACAGGATTATAGAAAATAGCAGAGGTACAATTGGTGAAAAAAAAGTAAGAAGCTTACTGTATGATTCCATTACAGAACAGCTTAATTTACTTCGTAAACAAAGATCCCAAGAATTAGGTTTACAACTTCGAGATATATCACGAGATAGTTTGCGCAAGAAAACTCAGAAAGCTGAGAAAGTCTATAAATTTTTTGAAAAAGTAGGTCATGATAAAATCAAATACATCAAATCATATAGTGCAACTTCTATTTCAGAACTTACTGATGAACAAATTCAAGAGGTTATAGATTATCGTATATCTTCAGAAAATTTACCTCTAGTAATCGATCATGTGGCTAACATTTCCGAGACATCATGTCCCGGAAAAATCTTGTCTGAAGTAAGTAAATCAACTGCAATTCCTATCCCATCATCCCATACCAAGAATGTTTTATCAGAAACCGAGATAAACACATCATCTGCATCTCAGGATTTATCAAAAACAGAGGTAGGTGGACCCAATGATTCTTTAGGCTCGAAGAGTCATGGCTCTGCCATAGATTCTAACTTGGAAGAATCGGAGATTCGAAGCTTTGCTTTATCACCTGATGATAAGAAATCCTACGATGGAGACACTAATGATAATGGCGATTTTGACGTGAACCAGCTTCTTGTTGAGAATTTCTTTGATGATGACTCACAGAGTGAGGATGCTAGCGCAACTAGGATAATGAAAATGATGACGAATTCTCCGATAATAACGAAGAGGAAGATGATGATGGAGGATATTGTGGTTTCTCTGACGATGATGAAGGATATTATTATGATTTAAATACTGGTGAAACTTACACAAAATCAGAATATCGTTATTCAATCCGCGCATATTAATAATGATTCCAGCACATGTTATTCGTAAAACCTAATTTCAGATACGTCTCAGACACAGAGTATCTTGCTTTGGTATGGAATGAGAATGCTTTGCATCTAATTGGTAATTGGATATTTTTTTCGTCGATTACAAAATCTCGGGAGATAATGCATTGGATAGATAGGGTTTCTGATTGTTATGAGCCAGAATCAAAGTGACGCGTACAAAGGCAAAGCCTCATGCCTGAAAGGCACTCCTAAGGAGCTGTTCCACAATAGAAAAATTACCAAAAAAATAGCAGGCATATAATTTTATATATTTTCATGTATATAGCGATAATTGTATTATAACAATAAAAAAGCAACTTCTGATTTATATTTTTTTATTACTGTAGACCCTTTGGATCACGGCTTTGTCATACTATATATATCAATAAAACAAAAAAGTATCAGAGACAGCCACAGTGGCAGGCATATCCAAACTTATTTCTGTAATTGTATTTCGAATTTTTGGAAATTTATCTTTCTTCCTCAATTATCGACTCTGTGTCATTTTTCGATATTTGGATTTAATAGAGATTTTTTTGCTTTGTTTTATAGCAGAACTAGTGTCTATGATACATAACTATATTTCCGACTAATATAGCTGTACTTCAACAGTACTTTAACCTTATTTTAACTATACTTTAACCGCACTTTAGCCACAATATATTGATATATTGTATAATTAATTACAGTATTTTACCAACTTCATTCCAATCGCACTTCAATTATACTTTAACTAATGTAAATCTATGGATGATCTTAGAAAAGCTTTTTCACGTAAAAGTAGTATAATTCACCAAATATGTATGCCTCGGATTTGCATATCTTGGATTTGTCTATCTCAGACCGGGCGATCTCAAATAGTGAGTGTCGTACATTCCTACCAGAAAATTAAATTATAAGCTTATTATTCTCAGCTACAAGCTTGGAGATCTGTTCTTCTAATGATTCGATTTTAGATTGTGTATTTGCCATTTTTATATAAAATACAGATATGTTTAATTATATTATTGAATAAAAAAAATTACTATTACAAGTTCACATTGTTCACGCCGATCACTTGCCAAGAAAATTCTCGTTCATTGTTATTAGCGGATCGTATACATCACTCACAAAATACTTTTGTTTTCAATTGATTAATAAACTGATGATCTAGCCTGGCTATGGGTACTCAAAATATATATATATATAAAGTATATTATGTTAAGACAGATCACAAATACAAATTATATACTTATATAAAAATATGTCAACTTATAATATCTTTTAAAATATAAAAGACTTAATAACAATATCAACTTTACTTGCAAGTATTCTCTAATAAACAATAGAAAAGTTTGCAGAGAATATTAATGTTCATATGAAAAAATAGAATACAACTCTTTATACTACTCTTAGTAATACATACAAAATATCAATTTCATTGAGCTAAATAATTTTAACAGTCATAAACAAAATATAAAGAAAACAAAAAAATTAAACAAAAACACTCCCACTCTACAAGCCAACCCTCATCTTAAAATTGAATAAATGTAGAAAGAATTTTATTCAGTACAAACACTATATACAGCAATCAAAGTATAGATCCCATTATGACGTAAAAAAGGATTGGCACCACTCTTCACATCAATGAACTTGATACACTCAGATAATCTTTCTAGAATTCCACGGTTCAAAGACGGAGAAAAATACATTAAAATTATTATATACAGTATATAGTTTCACAAACCCTTTAACATACTTGAAATTTTATTTAATACTAGTAAGTCCGTTATCAAAATGATGTTATAGATAACATTGAACTTATATCAAAAGCCCATCCGTTTAATCTCGCAACTATTCTCCATAAAGTCCTGAAAGGCCTTTGTTTTCCGATTAACGATTCCATTGACATTTTGGTGATAGACTTCAATTTCCTGATATTTTTCCTCAGTTAGATAGATATTCATTTCATTAACCAAATAATTCCAGTCATTCCGCAATCCTGGAATATCATGAAGGGATGCCATCATTTTATTACCAGTAAATTTTAATTTTTCAATTGAAGGTCTCAATAAATCTCTCCATGAACCACCTCTCCACTCTTGATTCCATGTTTGCTCCACCAATTTGCATTTTTCTCTTAGCCTTTCTTGTTGACACATTAAGTTAATTGTCGGCTCACGTTTTGAAACTAGACTAAAAATCTCGTTGTATGTGGTCTTAATAATTTCTTGTAACATAGAAACCTGCCTACCATTGCTTCCGAGCATAGAGGACGGTCCATACTTGAGTAGAACTTCTAACTTTGCCATGACCTGATATTCCCAGTCGTAGCATGCATCGTTCACCGATCCAGAATTTGCCATGACGTCTCCAACAAATTTACAGAATTCCTTGAAAAATACCATATTATTAGAAAACTTATCCACATTTATGTCTTTTGATATGCGTGCATCGCACAGACTGACAAGTTCGATTGCCAGATCAACTTCCACCAGATCCTGCAATATATTTAATAGTTCTTCATTAAGTTCTTCCTTTCTAAATGATTCAACTGTCAAAGATCTTAATATTTCGAGTCGTTTGGTAAACGAGATGCATGCCAAGAAACCAATTTTATTTGATCTTTTCATTATATGCATCTGACGGTGAATGTCACTATCTTCCACGCTCAAATATACCAGGTGATATCGAGTCCTATCCAAGGTTCTACATATCATAATTTGATCGTCGTCCCGCGAGTTGCCAACCATTGGGAAGATTATATAACGTTGATTTGGAAAGAGTGCGCGTAAAGATATACTCAATTTGTCCTTTTTAGATTTCAAATAATCACCGTCTGATCTAAAACTTCTACGCAAATGACACTTGAAGCTTTCTACTTGCCTATGCCTTTCTTCGCTCGAATTATAAACTGCGTCAGCTTGCTTTCTTTTATAATCGACGTACTTTTCGATTTTTCGGATGTTTGAGCTGACACAATACCTTGTCTCAATTAGTGGAACGAAAAGCTTTTCAAATCCGTATTCACCGAGATCAGGACCGATTATATAGAATTTAATATCGTAGTTACAGGCGGCCTCATGGAATTGATTTGGTTTAATAAAATCCAACGCACAAGCTTTAACCTTTTCATTTTTGACATTTGAGATGCTTTCGATGTCTTCAAAATCATTGTTGAGAATGACGATAGTTTTGCCGCGGAAATCGTTCTTCAAATTTTCCAATTCAAAATGACCTTCCCTCGAGATATCCCATACTGCCATTTTTAATCCAAAATCTTTGCATATTCTACTCCACGCAAAATATTCTTCATCGTTTGTATACCGGTTTGTCACAAGAATAAAATCAAAGTCTTTAGTTTTATCGAATCTTGGTGATATCCTAACCAGGAGTTTCCGAATTTCAATATCCTGTGCCTTTTCGGGATTTTCGATGGTTCCAAGTTGAAGGGAGACCGAAAGGCTTGCCCTAATAGATGTTGGTGCATTATCTTTCCTAAAAATGTTGCAAGACATGAAAATCTGATTTCTACTCTTCAATTCCGGAACATCTATTATTATCGAAGCATTCTCCGAACCTCCCTTTGTCTTAAAAGCCAAACTATTAACGTCGTCGAGAGTAATTTTGACTGCCACCACTCTTTCTGAATCCGATTCTGAGCCAAAATCAATATCACTGATATTATCCAATCCCCAACCGATCGTTGTCAAGTCATTTCCTGGTATATATCTCACGCCAACATTGGAGCACATTCGGATTGGATAACAAACATCGAGCGTTTTAGGTATCTTGAATGAAGGAATTTGACGTTCAATTTCACACACGTTTACTTTCAAATTAATATCGTATAATTCCTTAAACGAATTTCCAAGTGCGGGTTGATCTTGCGGTTTGACTCTAAAACCCAAGGAATCGTTTAGCAATATTTCTTCCCGAGGCTTAATGGCTCTGTGCAAAAGTATGCACTGATCTGGAACGGGAATTAAATCGTCCGTCTTCATAATAGAAATTTTAACATGGCAATTAATTGGAGTCGACATTTCGCCTGTATTCCTTACTTTAATTTGATCGATGACGATGCTTGAACCTGGTTCGCAGATTCCACTCGAATCTTTGGGTTCACTCTTGTGTAAATTAAAATCAACAATTTTTAACTGGTAAGGACGATCAAACTCTTCTATCTTACTACTTTTTCCATTATAAATTTTATATTTCCAATTAATATTCTTATTTTCGGTTCCTTTCAATAGCAGTAGGAGATGTTTCTCGTGCTCATCGACTTCAACGGTGACATCTCCACGCTTGGCCAATGTACGAATATAGCCATTGGGTTGAAAGCGAAAATTGTGGTTCATCGAGATTTCAGTTTTATCAATTTTCACGACACCTTTTATAAATACCTCTCGGGGATCAGTCGAGTCGATTCGATTTAACAGTTTGACGTCTATCCGTTCAAGAATATTCTTGGATTCATCGTTTGTGATTGCATGATTTTTATCAAGGATTAAATCGTCCTTGTGTTCTGTCTCGGGGACGATCGCAAAACGTCGACGTTGAATTGATTTGAGAAAATCTGGTTTATTTATCACATTGATCTGCAATATCACCGAATAATTACTCGCTTCATCTTTTCCAAGACAGATCTGATAGTTAAATTGCTTCGTCTCATTCGCGCGAAGCAAGGGAATATCAAAATATGCCAGTGGTACTTCGTCTTCACATAGTATTGTTCTGATTCTCCTATGACAATCTGATTCATAACCTAGACCCGAATTACCAATGTTTCTGATAAACCAAAATAACTCATATACATTATTATCACTCGGTTTGCGTAATGCGATCACTTTACCAATATTGACGGGATATTGAATATCAAAATGTAGCTCTTTGCTTGCAAGTGAAATAAATCTTTCGATCCCAGTCATTTTTGCTCGAAATTCAGTCTTACATAATCTCTTGAACGGTTCTCCATCACTCACTTCTTTCATATCTTTGAGACGTACACACAATGTACCGTCCGAGACATTTGAATGATTTGGTTGAATTGATCTTGGCGCGTTATGCTGAGGTTTGTTGGCAAACATTTGAGATTGTTCAAGTAGAATTACAATGTCATGGTGTTTGGGAGTGGGCATTTTTCCATTGTTACGAAATTTTATATTGTGAACATTAATTGTTCCTCCAGGTTCAAGAATTCCGCTAGGATCTTGAACCTTTAATTCAAATTCTGTGATCTCCAAAGAGAACACTCCATCGTATGAAATTTGGGGGCCATCACCTAAGACTCGATATGTAAGTGAACCTTTAGAACCAGGTTTCCCCCAGGTTAATTCCGCATTACCAGGTAGACCGTTCCTACCAGGGCGACCGTCAGATCCTCCTTTCATGCTCATCGGCATGGCGCTAGTGTACCCGTCGCTTGTTTCCACTTTCCATCCTGTATATTTTTTCCCACCCTTACCTCCCAAACCACCCTTACCGCCCTCACCATTCTCCCCGGGACTTCCTCCGGCCCCACCGCCGACATCGTATTTGCCAATCAACAAAAATAAATGTACATCTTCTTCGTGTGCACTAATTATAATGTGACCTCCCCTTCCACCATCAGCTCCACTGGTGCCTCTGCCACCATCCTCTCCATCTTCGCCATTTTCACCTTTAAGATTTATTTTGTATTCAGTTGTCAAGTTTGACTTTTAGCATTTAAGTGAACGTCATTGATTATACTTACCGTCCCCTCCAGGGAAATGTTTTCCTGCGTTACGTCCATCTCTTCCGTTTCTACCGTCGCGTCCTCGCCCTCCTCTTGCCTATCATGCGATAAATGTATTCAACAATCCATAAAACAATTAAAAAAATATGCATTCATAAATTAACAATTTGGCGCAGCTACAGTTTTAAAGACTTACTCCATTTCCACCATTTCCTCCTCTTGCATTGATATTTATCATTCCAATTTCACGTAGCTGATATCTTTTCTCATCAATATACACATGTCCGTTCTCTTTGGAGGATAATTTAATCTCCTTATTTTTTCCATCTTCTCCTCGCTCAGGAAAACTTGCATCGCAACCAATGTCTCCATCTTTTCCATCGCGTCCACCTGCTCCTGAATACTCGAGATTTACATTATTACTATTCTTAGGCGTTTCTGCTTCCTCTACCGATGATATTAAATGAAGGTCTGTTTCACGTGTGTCCAATGTTTCGGTATCGTATGGTCTGATTTCTAGCAATTTATTAATATCATTGAGCGCTTCTTCGTATCTATTCATCTTGTAATAGACCTCTGCTCGATTTTTTAAAGCAAACACATTATCTCGATCGAGTTTTAATGAGTTGCTCAGATTTTCAAGTGATTCTTCATCTCTGTCCATGATGCGATATGTCGATCCGAGATATCCTAATGAAATCGCATTGTCTGGTTCAGTTTGAAATGACCTTTTGAGGTCCACAAGCGCCTCATCGTGTCTTCCCATCTTATAATAAGTCATCCCACGATTAATCAACGCGAATGCATCATCTGGTGCAATTTCCAATGACAAATTCAAGTCCTCCAGTGCTCTATCATATTTTTTTAGCATACAGTAGGACGCGCCACGATTTTTCAATGCAGATGGGTCATATGGTTGAACATTTAGGGATTTACTCAAATCGCCAATTGATTCTTCATACCTTCCTATTTTGTGGTAAATTTCTCCCCGTCTCTTTAATAAATCTGCATCATTTGACTTGATTTCTAGTAATTTGGTTAAATCGGAAACCTCCTCTTCAAATTTGTGCATCATGCGATAAGTCGATATCCGATTTTCCAATGCGTCTGCGTTATCAGGTTCAATTTCTAATGACTTTTCAAAGTCTATAAGCGATTGTTCATCCTTTCCTAGCATGCGATACGATTTGCCGCGAATTCTTAGTGCAAATGCATCATTTGGTTCGGTTTCCAACAACTCTGTCAAGTCTTTAGCAGACTTCTCGTGTCTTCCCAAAGCGTGATTTGTCGCTCCACGAAATTTTAATGCTAATTTGTTATTTGGTTCTATTTCCAACGCTTTGTCTAAATCTTCAAGCGATTCTTCGTACCTGCCCATCATATAATTAGCTGATCCTCGATTCGCCAATGTAAATGCGTCTTCGGGTTCAAACGCCAATGATTTCGTTAGGTCTTCATACGATTTATCGTAGCTTTCCAACATGAAGTAAGACGCACCACGGTTTTTTAATGCGAAGGAATCATGTCGTTCGATTTCTAAAGATTTTACCAAGTCTTTTACGGATTCTTCATAATTTCCTAGCATACGATATGATGATCCGCGAAATTTTAATGCGAATGCATTATTCGGATCAATATCTAATGACTTTTTTAAATATATAAGCGACTCATTATAGTTGCCCATCATGTGATAAGTTGCCCCGCGACCTCCTAGTGCGAATGCATCGTTCGGCTTGATTTCTAATGACTTTTTAAAGTCTTTTAATGATTCGTCATATTGTCCCAACATGCAATAAGCTAAACCACGATTTTTTAATGCGAACGCGTCATCTGGCATAATTTCCAAAGACTTTGTTAAGTCTTTAAGCGACTCTTTATAATTTCCTAACATGCAATAGGATGCTCCGCGATTTTTCAGTGCAAATGTGTTATTTTTCTCCATTTCCAACGACTTACTCAAATCTGCAACTGCTTTATTATGTTTTCCTGTCATGCGATATGTCGACCCACGACCTGCCAGAGCAAATGCATCATCTGGTTGAATATCTAATGATTTATCAAAGTCTTCAAGAGCTTTATTGTATTGTTCTAACTTGCAATAAGAAGCTCCGCGATTTTTCAGTGCAAATGCATTATTTGGTTTGATGTCCAAGGATTTATTCAAATCTATAATTGCCAAATCATGTTTTCCCAACATGAGATAAGTTGAACCACGTCTTCTTAATGCAGATGCGTCATTTGGTTCTCTTTTCAAATAATCTGTTAACTCTTTCTCTGCTTCTTCATATCTGCCCATCATGCGATGAATTTCTCCACATCTCCTCATTGAATCCACGAAAGACTACATGCCAACAGTCAAGGGTGGAATAATTAAATCAGTAAACAGATGCAGATAAGATCAAGCCATTTTTTGTGTGAATAACCCTTACATTTGAATCCTCCGGATCTTCAATTTCAACAAGCAAGTTTCTCGCTGAAAGAATTCATGTTTAGTTGATAAATTTCCTGGCCACGTGTTATAAAACGGCGGTAATTTGAAATTATAAGTAGCAAGTACCTTTTGAACTTAAATCCTTATTCCAAATTATCACCCGGTTTCGACCCTGATTTTTAGCCGCGTATAGAGCTTCATCGGCAATACCAAGTAGGGTCGTAAAGGATTGTAATGACGAGTTCATTTCAGCGACTCCCATACTGAGCTTAACCGGCAATTTTGTTCCTTTATAATCAAAATAGTGTGTCTCGGTAAGGATACGGATTTTTTCCGCAATCTTAGAGGCTGACTCGGCATCGGTATTCTTAAGAACAATGGTGAATTCATCTCCTCCATATCGTGCAAAAATATCTTCGGGGCGAATATGATGAGTTTTTATTATCTTGGCTAATTCCTTTAAAGCAAAATCTCCCGCATCATGGCAAACATCGTCATTTATGGATTTAAAGTGATCTATATCAAAGAATATTACGCTCAATTTGGATTTCTTTTCTTTGGCATTCTTGAATTCTCTTTCTAATGTTTTTTCCAAGAACTTGAAATTATATATTGGTAATCGGTGGTCTTGTCGATTTTGATATTCGCCTGCGGGAAGATATTGAAAAATACCCCTTCCCATTTTAATTAGGTCTTCTTTTTCTAAAGTATAACTTTCATTGTACTGAAGTTTATAGCTATTAATGAAGATCTCGGTTGTACTCAAATTAGTGATTGAAACTTTCCCTTTGAAATTCCTAACCATCGCTTGTCTTTTAGAAATCTCCTGGTCCTTTATTATAATTTGATTTGAAGGATTTCTTCCCATGAATGTTTCATCTCTATTGAGAAAAAAGTATTGATTTTGAGGTGAGCCTTCTATAACTGTCAGGCACGCCTGCGCCACCATTGAATGATCGGGTTTGTCCAAAGAGAAAATTTTTGGAATATAAGCGGAACTCTTATAAACGTGATCAATATCAATGTTTTCAAAATATTCGCCAACTTTTTCAATTGATGGTCGTTTTTCGGGAAATTCATTCCACGTATCACAATAAATATCTTTATAGTCTATTGGTGTTCCGTCGATAGGATTTTCTCTAATTCCGGAAATCAGTTTAAGTCGTAAGGTTGAATCATCCCATTCCAACATGTTCTTAAAAGGTTGAACACCACTTGATATTTCCCACAACAATACCCCAAGACTGTAGATGTCCGAATATTTATCCTTCTTCCGATGGGAAGAGGAAATAAGAAGTCGTGGATCTACATAGGAAACCATTTCAGAATCAAATAATTCACAAGTTTCGAAGATAGCGTCATTTTGTTTATCGAGAGATATGGACGACCCAAAGCCTATGATTACCAATCTGTCATCACGCATCAATATATTTTTAGGATTCTACGTATCAAATTAAATCGCGCGTCAATTATATAGCAAGACATTCACGTGGTTAGTTTGCGGAGGATAACCCAATACTTACTAGATTTCCGTGCACAATATTTGATTCATGAATAAAACTCAACCCGTTTACAATATCTTTTGCCATTCTTATCTTATCGGGCCACATTAGGACGCTGAACCTCTTTTGCAAATACGTTCTAAGATCTTCATTGGAAATGTATTGAAATACCATAGAATAATACTTCAAAGAAGGATCTGAATGTGGATAGGGTAATAAAAGATTCGAAAAATGAATATTATCAATTAAGAAATGCACGATAAACAAGACAATACCTTTGCTTATGCCTATAAATTTAATCACATTATCGCTAGGAATTGCATTTAATTTGCTTAAATTTTGTACCTGACAATTTTCAAGGAAAATCATAATTATTTTTATATTATATATAAAAAACATAGGATAAGTACTATGCATACTTCTCTAACGAAATTCTTATAATAATCATCATCGTTTCTATGCTCGTCCCTTTTTGAGTATCTGAGGGCAACAGTTATATTACGTCCTTTTAAGTAAGCCCTCCTGACATCACTAAATGCTGTTTTTGAGGCCTGCTCTACATCTTCAAACGAATTATAAGAAAATTCCACTATATATTTATTACTTATGGCATTTCCAATCCATTCCTTCGGACTTCTGAAAAGATCCATTTCCAACGACTCAATATGATGACGGATAGTTTAAATTTTTACAATTCTTATCGTTCTCGCGGAATTCTGTGCAACCTAGCAAGACAAGATAATCTTTACTAAATTAGTATTTTTCATTTGAGAAGCGTTTTCCGCGACTTTAATATCAGTACGTAATTTAGACATTTTAGTTTATGCATATTGAAGAATAAATTGATCACAAAGCTTTTATATCAGATCGTATTCCTGTAATGCTAACCATGATTGATTTTGTTTCTTTGTAATGTTGCCTCAAATAAAGTATGCGGCGCTATCCAAATATTTCATCAATGCATTTAAGTAGCTGTTTTATGCATTAGATATC
Source organism: Acaulospora colombiana (assembly GCA_910592055.1). Lineage (NCBI taxonomy): Eukaryota > Fungi > Glomeromycota > Glomeromycetes > Diversisporales > Acaulosporaceae > Acaulospora > Acaulospora colombiana. The sequence continues at coordinate 27,609 of CAJVPT010000511.1, forward strand.
ATATGTAAAATAATTCAATAAGTGGGTGGGAATAAAGCGATATATGATAAATTTGATTATTATGCAATTAAATGCTTGAGTTTTCTCTTACATTATTATCTTAATATTAAAAATTTTAGCTTTAGATGAATTAAATCAAAAACCTTAATATTTCAAATTTTTATTTCAAAATGTTTTGACAAAGTTATTGAATTGTTGATCATTTCAAAATTTTTTAACTGTCTCATTGAAAATTTATAATACATAAATAAAAATAACAATTATTGTGTCTATTACGTATCCGTTTACTTTAAAATTATCCATAATTATCAACTGTAGTATTTTTTAATTTTATTTTTACTTTAATTTAGGTTTTTTTGTATGATTATTCATATTTCTATGCTAAAATTCTATTTCGAAAATATATATTATTTTTTTTTTTTTATATTTAAAATTTTATTCTTAATTTTAATTTTTATTATTTTTTAAATTAATATAAATGGCAAAAAAATATTAAATTACAAATATACTTTATTTACTAGACACAAACCTTAATCAACATTTTTTAAAAGTAAAAGTAAAAATTATTTTTTCGATTTTAAATATAACCTATAGCATTATAATTATTATACAGTATAATTTGTTGATATATTTTAATATTTAGAAACCATTTTTTTAAAATTAAAATATTCTTAAAAAAAGTAATGATAAATTAAATAATTAAATTTTTAAGAAAACCAAGAAATAAATATTTTTAGATAAAATTTAGATATAATAAAAATATTTTGACAAAAAATCATAAGCTTAATATTCAAGGAATTAAATATCAAGTCTATAAAAATATATTAATAAGCAAAAAAAATAATAATTACAATATAAATAATCAGAGAAATATTTTTTAAAAAATATACTTTATTTATAAATTTTATTTTAATAATAAAAAAAACGCATTATAAAATTAATAAATAATTTTTATACTATAAACAAATAAATATATTATTTAAAAAAATAGTAAGTATATAATATGATTTTTTCTTATAGAACTCTTTTTACTGATCTTCTGACCACACTCAAAAAAGATATTCACAAGAAGTTTTTCTACTTCTTGACTAATAAAATCTTACTACTTTCCTTAAACCAACCTGAAATAACAACTTCAGAAATTATACTTACCCCCTTTCTCTTGTAAACAATCTTTTTTAGATAAAAACATAATATTTAATGATCAAAGCCATTAAACACCTTTCCTATCAATGGCAAGAAAGTTTTGAAAGGAAGAAGAACTGTAGTACTGCTATCTACTCACCTATTAGAGAGACAGTACAGAGCTTTTTGAATAATGGGAGATTTATCTTGAAGGCAACTACCCACTCTCTTGTCATATTTTGGCTCTAAGAGTGCTCTTTTTCAGTTCTTCTGGAGAATTTTACCTATCTCAGTTTAACCCTGA
>CAJVPT010000512.1:0-29030 GCA_910592055.1 Acaulospora colombiana
GAGCTTCGGGATCGGCGGTCAGGTCATGTGATCTGAAATATCATGTGTTCTAGCAAATCATTAGTGTTTCACGGCCGGAGGTCTAAATCCTTGATTATCTTGAAAACCTATTTGACAATATCTTTCCTGCCTTTACTTAAAGATGTTTGTCTCATCAAAATACCCATAGTTTCCTAAGACCGTTTTAGCAGTTGTCATTTGACTTTCAGGTGTAAAGTCATATTTAATCAGGTGACTTAGGTAAACTTGTTACAAGCAAGTTGTTTCTCAGATCACAGAAAGACAGGATTTGCTCAGAAGCTCACTCAGAAATTTAGAATGGTATAATTATAAAATTCAAACAGAACAATTAACAGATACACTGGACAAAAGGAAGACTTACTGGGGAATTAATACCAATTTATCAAAAAATATGATAGGGAAAATCATGAAAGCCCAAGGAAATATAATCTTCACCCCATATCAGCTCAGTTATAATAGTACTGATAATTCGACCCTATATCAGTCAGATCTATTCAAGCCAATGTCAATAGTTTCATCTTCAGAAACATATTTCCTATCTCAACAAGTCTAAAAGCACATGGATAAGAAAATCACAATTGCTTCCAGGAAACTCAACAGATTGAATGCTGGACAATTCAAAACAATATAGACCTGACACTTGGAATTTAGCAGCAATATATAAAGAAGTAATAATAGAAAACTGACATATTTCATTAATATAGCAAGCTATTGACTCAAAAGAATATATTAGAGAACTTACCAATGCTTTTAGATTTAATCTAAACAATAGACATAAAAACTTTATTTTCTATACCGATGGGACCTTTAAGAAAGAAACAGGAGATGAAACAGAGTCCAGATGGGTTTTGCTTGAATTCAGACTCAAGACAATACCATTGTCAACCAATTCTCAGCAGGAGAACTGCTATAGCCTTCAGTAGCAAGAGCGGAAATACTAGCAATATTGACAATATTTTACACTCTACGTCAAGATACTAATGTTACTATATTTACTGATTGTAAAGTAGCTATTATAATATGGAATACTATACAATTACAACCGCTTATGCCATTTAGAAAATGGATCAAAATAGTTAGCTGGCCACTTTTGACAAGAATAAAAAATCTAGTTAAGAAAAAAAGCCTTAGTTTAACACTAGAAAAGGTCTGTGCACACAAAGAAGACTATTTCAACAATATGGCAGATACACCAGCAAAATTAATTAGAAAAAAAAATTCAATAGAATGGCAACATATACTAGAAATGGGTGCAATCTTCTCTATAATCATATAGAAAGGTCTGACTATTGACATTGATATCTGGGAATTCATTAAGGGATAATTATCGAAATATTAGCCTTGACTGGAGTAATCAAAGACAGATTCAAAATAGATGTAGTAAAGAAGAAATCAAGATAAACTGGATAGTTTTTTGGAGCCAGTTTAATATTCATCATATATTGTATATATCCTTTAAGAATAACAAGGACAAAAGCTTTTTGGTGAATCTTACTCATAATGAACTTCCGATATTACAGATACTTAAGAAGAGAAAACCAGAAGTTTATAAATCAACTACTTGTATTAGATGTGGAACTTATGAAGAAACAACGGATCACCTATTCTTGTGTTCAGCAACAAGCTTCGAAAGACTAGATATCTGAAAAGAAGCAAGTAGGAAGTTGGTTCAATATATTACTTATCAAGTGGAAGTCAAAGACAAAGATCAAGAAACTATATTTCAAGTAGTTAATATGTGGCTTAATAAGATACAGCAATAGAAACAGAGTCTTTTTAAAATAATATGTAAATATATACTATATATAAAGACAAAATAAAAGATATTGAAGACTTTCTCAAACCATATTACAAGATAAAGCCATTTATCACGAGGAAAGCTATAGGAAGACTATGTTAACAAATGCGAAAGAATTTCAAAAAAAAAGATCTGAACAAATGCTGCAAAGTGATAATTGAATGAAAAAAAAATCTTGGGTATTGATAGGAGATCCAAATGACACTGAATTCCAAAAAACAAGCTTGAAAACACAAAAAATCCAGAAGAAGATAATAGTCCTTTAATAGACAAGATATTATATAAAGAACAATCCCAAGGTATAAATCTCGAGAAGATTATTAAAAGATGAATAGTTAAAGGGAGAACATGTTAGGTATTTGATCTGCCATTTAGAATTTTAGATGATTTACAGTGATGACCTATAAGCAATGAACTTGATAGCTAAAGGATAATCAAAGTTATTAAGAGAGCAAAATATCATCTCCTAAGTTGCATCTAGAGAAGTTAAACTTCTAAGATGGGTGAGCTGTCATGTGAAAATCTTTGAAATTGTATAATATTTTAAATATACAATAAAGATAAGCCATGTCAGCCTAATGGCAGATTAAAAAATATATATATATATATATTTTAATTAGTCTGCAATAGTGACTTGTAGATAATAAAATTACCAGTTGAAAGGGTTTTTATTTAAACACTAATAAAATAATAAATCATTCCTAAAGTTGCACTTAGAGTTTTAATAATTATTAAAAAACATATATATCTAATCCAATAGAAGGCAACTATCCTGATACAGAGCTCTTTATAGCAATGATAATCTAATAGACTTTTCTTATAATTTTAAAAAAAATTTATATATTTTAATAAGTTTAAAAAATTTTGTACTAATAATATATAATATTTTAAGTATATTTTAATAATTACAGTTTTTAAATAAAGAAAAATAGATTAATTACTAAATTATTAAAATATTTTTTTCTAAATTGTTTATATAATAATAAATACTAAAAAATAAATTATATAACTAAAAATATAATATTAAAAAACAAATATTCAGGGCACTCTTTCCTGTTTACCTGTGGCACAACAACACTTCAGATGTAACAAAAGAGCAAATCAAGATAGAAAGATTCAAACAATTGTACAGTAGGCTGAACTACAATATTAAAAAGCTTAGCAAGAATACAACAAACCTCATAGTAGACAAGAAAAAACTCACTCCTGATAAGAAACCCAGCGATAACAAAAAATCAAAAACCAACCACAATTTATCCCCAGCATAACAAATGTCCACCAGTATAGACAATAACCTTGGAAAAAACAAATAGGTGAACAAGAATACTGCATTGAAAAACTATACACTCAATCAGACAAGCAATATATAGAGCAAACAAGTTGAACTCAAACAAAGTTAAGAAAGAATCTTCAATATAAACATATCAAAGAAAATCACTAGTATTCTTTACCCTGTGACCAGAATAAATAACTCAGACATATAGATAGAAGATTCTGAAAACAACTCAGACACCTGGCAAGAAGTTATAAAGAATAAAGGCAAAAACAAGGAAATCTACGCATGACTCTCAGGTATCAGGCCTCAGCCAAGATCTCCTTTCGACTATCAGACCAGAAAATCACTTATATTATCAAGATACTCAATTTCCCAGAAGGCCTTCTCCTTATTCAACATGAATGTATCGACAAAGATGATCACATCATTACCATTTTCAGGGATTAATAGACTACAGACAACACAATCCATATAATCTTATTAGAAATTGACAATAGCAGATTAACTCACATGCAAAAAATGATTAACAAACTAAATAAAGAAAACACTATTAGGGCCTGAGACATTCTTCTGAACACCAGACTCATAGACATGCAACAAACTTTCACCAAATTTGGACAAATCACTAACATCAAAATGATAACTCAACAAATGTGACAGATTATGACAATCATATTCACACAATAGGAAGATATGATCAAACTACTCTCCAAATAGAGAATCCTCATCAAAGCTAACTTGATCAGAATTTTTAATGCCTACTAGAACCTCTATCATATGAAAGACAAAGACAAGCACTCCCTCAAACTCATGAACCTTCCACCTAATACAACAGATTTCGATCTGAGATACATCTGTTAGAAATTATAGGCAAAGACATGTTATATACCTCATTTCATGTCATACAAATCTAAAAAATATGCCATCCTCAGCTTTTAAGATAAAGAAACTCCCATACAGTCTTGAAATAACAATTTAGTCTTGGGAAGACCACTATCAAAACAAAAACCATTCAAACCAAACTTTGCACCATATGTGATAGCCTTTAACATCTCATTATCAACTGGACTATTAAAAAATATAGGGAACAATAAAAAAACTATATCATGAGCAAGCAGAGAAATTTAAAAAACTCTATATCTTCTTTAGACTAGCTGGCTCATTTAGAATCCATAAACTTATACAACTCCTAATCAGAAAAACTTCCAATCTTGCTAGATCTTATGCATCAGCTATTAAATACAAGACTTAGTAATAATTTCAATCAAATCTACATTATGATTCCAATCAAAATATAGTGAACATGCTTTTAGCAATCCAAGCTGAGCTCAAATCAATAAAGGAAGCCATCCATAACCTTAATAAAAGAATCATATTCTAGAGCAATACTGTTATGATAGTATAGAAATTATAGAAGAAAACTACAACCAGGAAACTATACATATAGAATTGAATCCTTCACATTTAACAAATATAAATGATATTCAACAACAACAACAAAAGCTTCATAACTTGATCACAACATGAACTGAACCATGAATGCCCTAGTATCTATTATTGCGAACATTCTTTCTGGAACCTCAACTATATCCTTCACCACAAGACAATAATTATGAATAATACAATAAATAACTATAAATTAAATGATATTTCTTCTCCCTTACAATCATACAACTCATACAACACAAATAACAAGACAACAGAATACCAATTCAGTTATACATACTACTTATCAAAAATATACATATACAAAACTTTCCTATCTCAAAAAAAACAAGATAATGATACACAAAAACTCTTCTCTAGACCCTTTTGAATTATTTCTACATGCAACTGCCAAGGACTAAATAATCCAGTGAAGAAAACACTTTTGATGGAAACATGAAAAAAGAAGCATGAGACATTATTATATCAATGGAAACAAAAGGAAAAACCAATGAAACCCAATACTGAAGAACTCAGGGATTCACCAGCTAGTAGTATAGCAATGATAATACGGATAACATATTGGAATCACCATTAGAAAGGACATCACTGACAGAGTCGTTTATATGGAAAAAAAACTAGGAGACTCATTTGCATCGACCTAGCCTTTTTAAACAAGAAATTTTGCAGAATCATAGGTACATACTCACCTCAAAACCAGGTAGTGAAAGAAATAAAATACAAAAACAAATTATCTCTTGGATAAAACGAACAACTATGAAAACTGGCACATTATATTAAATGAAGACTTCAACTCATATTATCTACTGAAGATAAATAGAATCTCTAGTAACAGAAAGATAATAAAACATACCTCTAACTAAAAATGGATCCCTAAAGGGGAAGGCAAGAACAAAAGTCAAATGTCTCTTATTAGGAAACTTTAAAATTTTTAAATTAATAACTATAAAAAACTACCCACAATTGTTTTCTATTATTCAAATTATTAATTTATAGTATTTCCTGACTTTTGTCCCTATTAAAGTAAAGAGCTATGAATCTTGTTTTTCAAAAAGAGATATAAGTGATCTGTAAAATATTATATGCTAAATACTTTAAGGACCCATCATTACCCTAACTCCTTTTCCAAAAACTAGAAGAACTCAGTTTATTTGATACTTTCTAATATCACAACCCTCATGATAAAGAATACACTTGATCTAAGATATCCAACACAACCTAAATAGTTAGCTATATCAACATGATTTGATATAGCTCCAGGTCCTCTTGATTTTATTGACTTATACTTAATAGACAACAATAGCATCAGCACAGACTATAGAATCCAGATCACATATATTGAAACTTGGGAACTAGAGCTTCCTATGAAACAACTATGCTATATGCATTACAACACATATTTTACCTGGCAAGTCACATCAGAGGAACAATGACTAGTATTTACAAATGAATTAGACTTGTCTAAAGAACACTTGTCAACCATATTATCATAGGACAACTTAGACATTGACTGGATATAGAACACTATTTGTGATATAATTCTCAAAGTCGCAAATAAACATATCCAAAAATTTAAGAAAAAACAAAAGAACCATAGAAAGAGGCTTTGTCAAGAAACCATTTCTCCTTTTACAACTAAATAAATATAGAAAACAGCTGGTCTTCCATGAGAAAAAGTTACACAAACACTACCCAAACAAAAGTGACACACTTTACAAAGCTATTTCTGCTAGAATTCTACTTTCTGTATGGATTCCTAATTATACTATTGAGGACATCATATTAGAAATAGACATATTTATTAAGATCAAAAGATTTCCATGAAGAAATCAATCAAATAAAAAACCACAACTGATATAAAAAAGTGGAAAGAACTTTACAACACTTTATTTAATCAAGACAAAAAACAAATGATTCACTCCATACTTGGCCAACCTAGGAAAATATTGTCATTAGTAAATTAATCAATAAAGTATCCAATAAAAAGCATCTCATTACTGACCCACTAGAAATTAAGAAAGAAGTTTGGTCATACTTCAAAGAATGGATCAAACAATGTCAGCTGCATGAATACAAAGGAACCATCTGGTAACATAATACAAACCCTCAAAAAATATTGATCCCAGCTGATACAAGGAAGATAACCTCCCTATAACACTCATCGAATTTATTGGATGCCTCAACAAAGCTAGCAACAAATCTACTCCAGACCCCTCACAAATACCCTATATAATATACAAATATATAAGCAAGAATTTCCTAGAACTTATCATAATTTTCTTTAACAAACTCATTGACAAAGAAATAGTTCTGAAGAAATAGAAGAAAGGTACAATATATAATATATTTAAATCAAAGGAATAGCACAATTATATCAATATCACATATTTTATAACTCTCCTAGAATCTATAAGAAATTGTTCACAAAGATTCTTACAAACAGGTTGACAAAAGTCTTCACAATTAAGCATATTCTATTCATACACAACTGGGCCATATTACCTGAATATAGTACCAGGGAACCTATCACAATAATAAATCAGTTCCTAGAGAATGCAAGAAATACATAAAAGTCTTATTTCATGCTCTTTCAGAATATAAGCAAAGTTTACGATACAGTTAATATAGAAATATTAGTAATCTCAATCCATCAAATCAGAATTCCATCCCAAATGATTAGCTTAATCAAAAACTATTTTCACAACTGACAAAATACTATTGTCATGTACTTTGGCAATAAAAACCCATACTCAGTTAAAAAAGGTATCAACCAAGGTGACACAATATCCCCTTTACTATAGCACATATACTATAATCCACTTATCTTTATTATCAACAATATAAAAGGATATCAGCTACAATGCCACAAGACTATACAAAGCAATCTCGTCTTTCCAGATATAAATATATCAATTACAGCATATATAGACAACACCACTTTCATTATCCAGAACAAAAAGAATCTTTTAGATAGCATTAAAATTAGCACCTCTTTTTATAACTTAAATGATATCACAGATAATCTACACAATTCAGAATTGCTAATACTCAATGCACCTCAAAACAACATCCATGTTAACAATTTTGGAATAATATTAGCAGACTCAACAACAGTCATTAGAGTTTTAGGTATATGGCATGAAGCCAAAGCTAACAAAAAGCATCAACAAAATCTGATCATATCTAAGATAATCTTGTTATATAATACACTCACTAGAAAACAAATTACATACAAAATATACTGATACATTATAAACTATGTAATTTTTTCTACCATAAAATATCTTTTACAAGACCTAGTTCCTTCATAAGGTGAATGTATGAAGATTGACAAAAAAATTAGACATAGCTTTAGACAACAGGTCAGTTTAGCCTGCTCGACACCTAATACAATAATTTACCTTGAAATTAATACAGCATTATGGAAATATAAACAAGACAGCTACAAAAACATTTTATTAATATAGAACAACTGTTTTTTATATAAAACATAGTTAGCAATATCATGCATAACAGTACTCACAACTTCAATGGCTTGCATAACAAAAAAAAGATTTTTAAACACCTGCCCACATATCTTTAAAAGCAAGGCCAATTTTTTACAAGACAGCCTACAAAACATCCAGAAATATGACATAAATATTAACAGATTTACCATAAAAAGCAATAATCTCCAAAACCTACACCCCATAGAAGATTTTGTCAAACAAGATTGATATGCAAAATATAGGACAGTCCTCAGATCTCATCAGCTCTTCAGGATTTAACAACTAATCTGCTTATATATGACTAAACCACTAGAATAGCAGCAGATTGGGGTACTACACAATAAAATAATTAAGAAAAAAGAGCCAGTATGGTTTCCATACCTCAACAATATATAGCATTCTTCTTATAAAGCACTTTTACTATCTCATCCCTGAATCCACTAATCAAATTGAGCCAAGCAATCCAGAACAAACACAATATTCCTGATATATTACACAGTTTAGACACCAACAAATCCTGGGTAAATATATTGGTGAAAAACATGATATAATCAAAGTCGGACATTATACCATAGCAAATGACTCTTTAGTAAATACCTACCCTGATTGTGACATCTCCAATATTATCAATAATAGAGGCAAAAATGGTTATATAGAAATACTAAAAGCCAATGCCTTCAGGATTCCTGTAATTAATATTACTAAATTACGTAGGTCACTAGATACCACTCCAAAGAAACGAATATAAATGTTACCTGACAGTATTAGATATTTCTTTATAGAGCCCAACCAAGTCTTTAACTGCCTAGAAATTGATAGTACTTCACATATATTACAAGATCTCTTTCAAATTATCAACCTATGTCCTTCAATCAAACAAAAACTTATTTTAAAGTATATCGCAAAATTAAAGATATCACCAGCCTCTACATTTATGTAGATAGAGCCTATAACCTTGAAAATAGTCCTAATATATGTGGAATAGGCATCAACATTAGTAATAACCAAACAAGTATAGCCACAATAGAACTACAACTTGGAAGACAACTATCAATATATAAAACAAGATTCTAGTTGCAACAGTAGCATTAGCTATAAGTGAACTGAAAATATCTCTTATGATTAAAATTAACCCACTATCCCTCATATGAAAATACAACACATACACTGAAAATAACATAAAAAAATCAAGAAATTAAGGCTTATTAGCAATCTCAGTATAATAGTAGCACATTATTAGACCCCTATCATCTGGTTCAAGACAAATAAATGGAATCATTCCATCACCCACCTATTCCTCAAAGCTGGCAGATTGGCAAAACATCACAATAATAACAATGTAACTGTTCCCCAAGACCAGTTAATTAATATCATATTCAGGGATAGAATTTTTACTACAAAATCAAACAAAAATTACTACAACTAATTGCAAGGCTTTCAAGCATATAAGGCAAATGCAGCTAACATATCAATAAATCACATTAGACAGAAATAAAAATCTTTACAACAATAGGCAGAAGACATAAACTGGAAGAAAACAAATTAAAGACTTCATTCGTCGGTCATTAATCTCAACAAAACAGACTCATGGGATCACTCACAAAGAAGCTTTGCACTCAAACTATGGAACAAAGAGCTCCTTACAATAGACAAGCTTCATATCAGAAGACTAGATATATACAAAGCTGATATATGTTTTGTATATCCAAACACAGAAGACAATATTCACTTCTTTAGATGCCTGTTTCATGGTATTGATATTGAACAAGTCATGCTAACACCATATATTAAGAGATAACAGCAAGAATCAATAATAACATCAACTGTGACATCAGATAGAAACTCATATCAAATATAGTAGCAAACAATATGTGAAACAAGATTATCACAGAAAACATTAGCAAAATTATCCTAAAAATTATTAGCAGATACATCAAAATCAATAAAATAATAGAAACCATCAATAGCATCTGCAATATCATCAAATTCTAGACATACAATATCTGGATTGACAGGTGTGAGCACCTATATCATTGGGAGAAACTATAAAGAATAACAACTAGTGAAAAAAAAAGCACTATAAAGCATATTCAACATAGAGATTTTACATTCAACAAGATAAAAGCATACCCTTCTGAACTTATATATAACATCTTCAATAGAACTCACAATATCCTTAAAATTTATAAAGAACATGCTAATGGCATTAGGCATGTTAGTCCCAACAAGGATAATATATCACAAGGGTTTCAAAGGTGAAGCCCTATCACCATCGGCAGTGGTTACTCATTAGCTCAGGTAACAATTGGTTTTATTGTAATCATGTATATTAGATACATGAGAAAAATGTTTATAATATAATCTTTACTTGATAAAGTAATATGTATTTGTATATAAACTCAATAAAATAGGCAATGTTGTATGTTTAAAAAAAAAATTACATACTCACATCCTTTGGACTCTCATTCCAATATACAGTAGAGAATAGCATTGATCAATGAGACATGATATTACCTCTTTTATGAAGAATCTTTTATGATTCACTTATTATACATATCTCTGAACAAACTAGAGAATATATACTAACAGCAAAACAATAGTCAGATTTTACAACACTATCTACCACAAAAACATAGAATATTTCATGTATTGCCTTCATGGATAATACAACCCTATTTGCAGATAACTGTATCACCTTCAAAAGATATGTGACATCTGTTCTGACTTTTATAGAATCAATAATATCAACATCAATATTACAAAATCAAACCTTATAGTATTCAATGCCAATCCAAACTTGAACAATAAGTCCAAATTCAAAACCAATCTATACTTATGCTCAAACCAAATCAAGTAGCAAGAATTCTAGTCATTTATCTCGAAGGCAGATGAATCAAGGCTTTTCAATAACAACTAATCAAAGACAAAACAATCAAATATGCTAACACAATCAAATGAAAAGCAATAACTTACAAACAAATCTGAACTTTCACAATCAAGTTTGAATACCAATAATTACATATTTGCTTTCAGATATGATTCTTACAAAGCTCAACTTTGATAAGATAATGAGTATCCTCAACACAACCTATAAATATAAACTCTATTTAGCTCAATCTGCATCAAGCTCTATATTCTTAAATCCAATGAAATATGGATTTTTTCATCTTTGGGACAGACAACTTCTACTATATACAATCAACTGATATAAAAGAGTCAATAAACAGAATATAATAGAAAAGATTATAACCATCTGCCTATAAAAACTCCAAAATAGATGGTAGTCTATCAAAACAATCACAAGCAACCATTTCACAAATACCTTCCTATCACAGGATCATGATTTTATATATGATCTAATTTATCTTCTTAGACAAAACAGATTCACAGATATCAACATCAATCTTCAGGTAATTAAAAAGATAGACACAATAATAGAAGAAGTAACAGATTCAGGCTAATACAATAAATATCAGAAACAGTTAGTAAACAATCAAATTTACTGCATCAATCAAATTATCAACTACATAGAATCATGTTTGGTTGCCTGGGTAGAGATCACAACCTCCAATAAAAAATTCAACAAGAAGAAATCAACATGGTTCTGGGAGCTACAACAAGACCAAGAATAGCTAGGTTAATATAGAATAGATATAAAAATAACAATTATATAAAACAAACCCACAGACTAGCCATAAAAATATCAAATCAAAAAATCAAATGGACCACTACAATACAAACAGATGAAAACATCATCTGTAAGAAAAAAGCTATTACTAATAACACTATCAAATTACAGTACTACACATATATCAACAATAACTCACTCCTCCAAGAATGCTAAGTATATATCCTAAAACATCTGAAAAACAAGAAAAATACATTTTATTCAAGGAAAAAAACAGTCTCATCTGTATTCTAGTATATAAAAGCAGAACTAGCTCTAGAGACACACCCAGTAACAACTTTTATCAATACAACAGAATCTTACCCAACAGTTTAAATAAACTTCTTCTAGATAAACTAGTTTATGACAAACTCTTATCACATTTCACTATTGATAACAACTCTATAACATATAATAAAAGACTCATCAAAAAATTTATAGATATAATAGAAAGCACACTCACCAAACTGGCCACTATTTGATAAACAATTCACAAACTTAAAAACATCACAGTATATACTGATGGCTCCTTGAACACAAATCACAGAATAGGTTTTGGATGGCATATAATCCAAACTCCAGAAATCAACTTCAAAAAAAAAAATATGTAACGATCCTTTCTCCACAAGAGCTGAATTGGCTGCTATCACATTATTCTTAACAACAGTTTTAGCAAACAGTAACATTACAATCTGCAATAACAGTTTAGCAGCACTCGATGTCATTTCCAAAGTCCAAGAAAACTTAACTACTATTAAAATACTAAAAAATAGAACTCTAATCAATATAATCAATCACATCACAAAACAATAAAGACTTAATATAACATGAAGAAAAATCAAAGTATACAACAAAGATCCAGACAATGATAAAGCAGACATGCTTGCTAAAAAAGCAACTATCATAAACAAAGCCTCAGAAATTAATTTCATCTCTATCAAAGATAGCTAAAGCCCATGGATTAAAGAGTAGAATAGACAAGTTTTAGATAACACAATATCAAAAACTGCAAAGAACCTCATCAAAGCAAGACATATCTTCAGCTGGAGAATGTTAGATCACAACCTAACCTCAACAAACAGTAACACACTACAAAGCATAGCATGAATAGAATTAATAATTCACAAATCCCCATCTCAAATAATAACAGGTATACTGTAACTAATAAACTTGATCACAATACTACATCCTTCAGACTAATATTATGGAACTTAGAACTATCAACCAAAGACAAACTACACAAAAAAGCAACAACAATATACAAAAACTATCTGTACTGTATATCAACTGTCAACACATTAAAACCAACACCTATGCAATGATATACAAAGGCAATGACATAAACATCTTCAAAACACTACTCCAGATAATTAACGAGGAAATTAGCAGTAGAAAAAAACAAATCCCTCAAAAAAACACTAAACAATAAACTAAAAAAAATGAAAAGTAAATGGACTTCTGAGAAAAAAAACTACATTGCAAGAAGGGCATTAACAAAAAATCTTTTAAAGATAATAAAAGAATATATAGCAGAAAATCAAAAAGAAATTCTCAAAAATATAATAGATAGATTCTTAACCATTCTTCAGGACAAATGGCAACTGAGGTATCAGCTCTTTTCACAATGAAAAATAAATCAAAACATAATAAAAAAAAAATAAAAAAAAATAGAAAACCCTAGATAGAAGAATCACTATATATAAATAATACATTCCAGAAATCAATAAAATTATATAACACTCCAGTTAATACTGGATTAACTGGAATACAATATATTCTTTCAAAACAAATTTTTATGGGACAGATAGGACCTTGGCAGATTAGTCAAGTATATACCAGTACTTACAATAAGCCACATAATAGAACTATCCTTAGTGAGTTAATTAAATAGTTAGAGAGTTAAATTTGTATAAAATAAATTTGTAAATACTTATAATAATATCTAATAAACAATGTGTAAGCTATCCATTAAAAAAAAAAAAGTTTTATTATTGAATAATTAAAATCAGTTGATATTTAGCACCAATTCAAAATATGAATTAGTTATCTTTTTGCTAAAAATAATTATGAATTTTTATTTTTAAAAGGTTTTCAAATAGTATTATTATTAAATACCATTTAAAAGTTTATCAATACTTAATTTAACTACTTAATAATAAAGATTGGATTCAAAATTCAAATTTTAATATATTTGTGACAATTGATACTGAATAAAAGAATATAAAAAACTTAACTGGTTGACTAATTACATTTCTGTTTAATAATTCTGATTATATGGATTGTAGAGAATCACAAGTATTTCTTTATTTTCAATTAGGAAATTTATTATGAAACACTTTATAACTAATAGCAAATTGTTTTTTTGAAAATCAAGAATATCATCTTGTTTATACAATTTGTAACATTTTTGATATGTTATAAAATTAATGAACTGATATGATAATTCAAGTATATTATTGATAATATACAAAGATTCACAAGAGTTCAAATTCTTTATTACCAATTTCAATTAGTATTAATTCCATAAATTAAAAAATTATTCATGACTCTTTTCTGATCACTTGAGGTGTAGCAACCTCTATAACAGGGAAATGGCTACCAATGCTAGAAATGCTAAAGTTTTGCAACTTGAATAACAGAGAATAGAAAGAAACTAACATGTTGAAAGAAAAGCAAGAAGACTACCTCCCTTCTTAACCAACCATATAGCAAGAAGCCCACCAATACACAGACCAAAACACTAACAAACGTGACAGTGGAATCCAATTACGAAAGCAAAGAAATAAACTCTTGTGAAAATCCAATCGTTGCAACTCTAAAGACAACAAGTATGGACATAGAACTGAAACAATTCCATAGAGTGCAGACTTGGAGTAAACAGATGGAAGAAGCCGAAAGCAGAACAGGAGAGCCACCGGCAAATCATATGCCTGTGGAGAATAGAGACTCAGACCAAAGAAAACAACAGGAGGGAACTACCGATCCAGTAGCTGAAAGAAATGGGGAGTAACTTAATAAACAAACTTCTGAAGAAAGGGATGAGAAATCTGAACACCTATAAGTCACAGGAACAATGTGATGCATCCTAACAACAAGCCAAGATCAAGTACACTAGTCAACTTGGAGGTTAGATATGGAAGAGACCATTTCAAAGTGGGCATCGATGTCAATATCACTTCCAGTTCAAACAATGATGCAAAAATTCTTTACTTAATCAACACCCTTAATTCTTCTCTAGGAATCATTGCAATCTACAATGAACACAATAAAGAGATGACACGAATCGGCACAACTTTTAGGGACCAACAAGCAACAGATAATGCAACAAAAATAGAGTTACCTGATTTAGGTAATAATAAGCTTACATATTTACAGATCAGCAAACAATCGATCGGGAAAGAAAAATCCATAGTGGTCTGAAACATACCCTTTAATACAAAATTTCTAGAAGTAAGACAGTATTTTGCCAAATTTGGTAACATGGCAGGAATCAGTATAAAAACTTAAAACTTGTGGCTGTATGCCACTATCACCTTCGAAAAATCATCAGTCAAAGAATCACTGGTCAAGTAATACAGTATCTTTATTAAAGAATATACAGTTAGAATAAATGACACCTGCTGGTCTCCTAACAAGATGAGAGAAAGACACAGTATAGCCACCAAGCTGGTCAACCTACTACTGGACACCATGGCTTGTAACCTTAAGTAAGTATTAAATAAGATGAAAGTACGTATGTGTTATATACCACACACTTGCTTAGTAAAATACTGATCAAAGAAGTTTGCAGTCATAAGTTTTAAAACAAGAGAAAACCTACTTTTGACTAAAAATCTGATATACACCCTTGGTAAAACTATGATAGTTCTAGTATTGATCAACATACTGTTATATGCAATCTGCAATGCAATGACACACCTCATCAAGGGATGCCCAATTAAGGAACAAAGAAAAAGTGGAGAGATTTCAATCATGCTCAAACTGAAAAATACAAACAAATCTACAGCAAATTCAGGCCGGCAAAAACAAGTAGCTTCTGAACAATTATAGCTTCAAACAATAAGGAAGGTACTAAACCAGCATCATACATAATGATAGTATGAGCCAACAACAACTGGCAAAATAGGACCACCCGGGAGCACATCCAACAAAGTCATCAGAAATAATCTCAAGGTTCGCAAAGACATACGCAGCAACCACAAGATATCAAAGAGTCATAGAGCTGCTCATGATATTATAGAGAGAGGTTGCTAGCCTCAAAGAAATGATAACAGACATTAATGAAAAAGTCACGAATATAGAGCATACAATTAAAAATACTATAACAAGATGGAACAAAACTTTGATACTAAAGAGAAGAAGAAGGATAAACTACCAAGAATTAGCCCAAGTGACCTGAAACCTCAACCCATCTACAGAACATAGCAGACATTCGAAAAAGATATTATCAAATCAACAAAACAATGGATAACATACAAGCTAATATGCAAAAAGTACTAGAGGTTATCAGAGCTCTGACGAGTAATAATCACCAATTCCAATACCAATTTTAATCTTTATGAGGGACACACCAAAAGGAAAAAATACACTTCAATCTAGAAATAAAAAGAGTATACAAACCACTGAAAAATCAACTTATAAAGCAGAAACAGGTATTATATTAACAATTGCAACCTCAAATACTAGAGGATTAAACAAAGAAAAAACAGAATAAGCTGGATAGAATTATGGTAAAAAATGAACTAGGACATTATAATCAACACCTAAACAAACGGAAATGAGCATACAACAAAATTTTCGAAAACAAATGATTATAAGTGCCATTGGACCAATCTGAAACAATAATAGAATATAGGGGTCGGGGTGGCAGTTAGGTACAAACTGACCAGAAGAATCGTAAACAAAAAATCAATCGATGGAAGAACTATCTTATTGGATCTGGCATTTCTACATAAGAAGTACCTAAGGGTTATAGGCATATATTCACCAGTAAAATATGCAGACAGACCAAGCTTTGAAAAGAAAATAACAAGATAGCTCAAGTCAAGTTACAAGATAAATTGGAAAACTATAGTGGCAGGGGACTTGAATGATACAAACATGCCATGTATAGATAGATTCTTGAACAAGCATCGCAGTTTTGAAAACAAGATATTATCAAACAGTATTCTCATTAATGATCTAAAGAATTAAGTCTTTATTAACACATTCAAACAGTGAATCCACAAAAAAGAGAATACACATGAAAAGTAGAGGCTAATATAACAAGCAGAATTGATCAAATATGGACAACACAAAATGGTCAACTGGAGTTGATTTCAGCAGATATATGAAAGTGATTATGGTATGGCTCTTGCAAAGATACACCTGTCCTTTCCATTGCTGAAGAGCATAAGAAAAGTATGATGCACACCTAATACCAGGAAAAAGTGGACCAGACACATCGAAGCAAAAGTGAAAGTAGACAAAGGTTCACTAGAGTCAGCAACAAATATTGACAGTCCATAGTACAAGCCCAGAGAAGTGATTCTCGAAGTAACAAACCTTTACATTAGGAAGTTCAGGAGATTCCAAACCAAGATATATAGCAAACAAGAAAGGATTGATAGAATTCTATCAACCATGTTGATTGGATTCTGTCAGCTCAAAAGAATGCCAATCGAGGTCTTGAGTAATAACTATGGAGGAGGAAACAAAAGAAAAAATTTGAAGGCTAAAAAGGAACAATGATATTACACATTCTAATGACTTAGAAAACCTATAGGACTTCGAGAGCCTATGGATTCTAGTGGTGGAGAAAATAAAGAGTATTAAAACCATGTCACATAGACACCTCTGTAAAGAAAACAGTCGCAGAATTAATGAGGCCATTAACAAATGCCTTAACTGGTTCTCCACAGTCAAAAAGAGAATGATTAACAGCTTCCTGGAAAAAGAAGATGGAAAATCAGACTCGACAAACTAATAGTGACTGGCGATGAATCAAATATTATCCTAGATGGAGAAGAAATCAGAACACAAGTATGAAATCATTTTGAGGAATGGACCAATTACCTACGAGACAGAAAACTCAGGAGGACTAAAAGAAGAAATATGAACCTTTGCAACACATAAACATAGAATGGTACGAAGGAGCAATCAGAGACTTCTCCAAATAGGAAATAAAGGATATAATAGCAAAAGCAAGTAAAACCTTAGCTCCTAGACCATCACAAATTCCATATATAGCACTACATTACTTCAGTCCCAAGGTAATCGAAAAAGTTAAAAATATCTTTAATACAGTTCTCCAACAAGGGAAAATGCCTTGTGAGTGGAAAAAGGAATCAATATATCCAATACCAAAGATATATAATTAAGATAATGATCTGATCAAGGTGAGTTCGATCACCTTGCTCGAATCCATAAAGAAAATCTTTACCAAAGTGTTAGTCAACAGGCTGTCCAACATAATTACAAGACATAAAATACTCTCTGAATATAACTAAGCAGCCCTTCCAAGAACCTATATCATTGAACCTATATTTGAATTAAATACTATTATCAGAAATACTTAGGAAAACAACAAGGAACTCTGGATTTTCTTCCAGGACATGAGTAAGTTGTATAACAACATGGATTTGAACACTCTGTTAAAAGCTATGAGAGTAATCAAATTTTCAGAGAATCTAATCAGAATCATTATGGAAGGTTTCAAAGACAAAGTAAATACAGTAATAATTGGTGTAGTAATCACTGACCTATACACAGTAAGGAATGGAATTTACCAAGAGAATGCAATATCCCCTCTTGTCTGGCACATATATTATGATCCACTCATTTGTAAGATAAACAGAATACAGGGATACAAAAATGTCAACAGAATATATAAAAGAGCACAACTTGAAACAATCTTCCACAACATAAATACTTCAGTTATAGCATATATGGTTAATACAATATGGATTGCAGGGAGTAAGAAAAGCTTAGAAAATATATTCAATGTGGCAGTTTCTTTTTATAACTTCACACAAATTAAAGCAAACCCGAACAAGTCAGAGTTGATTGTAATTAATAACAAAAGGAAGTCTGAAGCAATCTTCGAACAAGACACTATTAAAGCTGCCACTGGTGCAGTTCACTATCTGGGAATATGGTTTGATCATAATGATAAAAAGAAATATCAGATGAACTTGCTCCATTAGACAATAATCAACCTTACAAATCGTCTACTTTGGAATAAGATCTCAGATAAGCAAACCCAATACTTAATCAATCATGTAATTCTACCTAAGTTGGAGTACCTTATTCAAAATCTGTGCTTGTTACGGGCCAAGACAGAACTTTTGGACAGGAAGCTGAGACTAATTATCAAACACAAAACAGGCTTTGTTACCTTAGCTCTGAATTTTACCTTTCATAGTAATTTCAGCTATAACATGTTTAGTCTTAAGGCCCACATACTTCAAAAACACCTAATGATATTTAGAACTTATATCATATAGCCAACCATGCCAGTAGATTATGCAAAGAAAGTGTAACAAACCTCCAGTAGGTAGTATAGTCAGAGACAAGTGTTCTGGAGAAGTGCACAAAAATTCATCTGATGGGTACAAACTTTATACAGAATAGGCTCATCAATGCACAAAGGTAGGGCTTGCATTTAAAGACAAGAGAAAAGAATTTTTAGTAACAAGTAACAATTTAACATCGATTGAAGAACATATAGAAGAAAAATGGTTTGACAGATATAAGAATCAGCTCAGAGCAAGTAACCTTAGATGGGTGGAACAATTTATCAACTACAACAAAACCAAAACAATAAGCTAGACTCAAGTATGTTATATGAATCGATGAAGAGCACAGGAGAGAGTATCATAGTATTATGAAGAAATTATCAATATGATTATCATGGATACAATTACACCAGATTATACAACTAGGCTAACAAACATCTCTCCCAGCATCAACCCTTTTCACAGTATGGTCTGAGCAGAAGAAATGAGCAGTAGATTCTTAAAAAAGAGAAACTTGTATAGATTGCTGGGGATAAAGATACAAAGGAAGATGAACTGATTATAGAAAAGTTAAGAAAGAAAAATAAGGGCATATCAACAGTAAGACACTTTATACTAGATCCACTTTCATCTTACATAAAGCTATGCATAGGATGTGATATGAACAAGAATACAGTCAAGGATATCTGTATTATAGAAATGCCAAACAAAAATACAATAGCTGTTTCAGGTATTGATAGACAATTATATGCGAACTTGATTGGAAACAAAAAAATCAAGCTCCTAGCATTACCACAAAGCATTAAAACCAGTCTCAATCAGAGCAAGAGATACAGTATATATGAACTGAAGGACGTTTACATCCTTAAACAAACTGACACAAATGAGAGTATCAAATGGATTAAAGACTGAATAACCAGGGAAAAGATCATACAGTTGCAGCTACAAATGGAAGGATTGAAGGAAGTTAGAGTAGCGACAGATGTGAGCTGTTTCAAGAAATTCTACATCATTGCTTTTCAAGCTGAAAACACTGAATCAGATAAAAGAACTGAGATCATATTATTTAAGATCTTCCATAAAATGCTATCAAACAAGGCGGAGCTAAATGCTATAATGGTAGCCTTAATTTTCCTCCCATTCGGAGTGAGAATAATACTAAACACAGACAGTCAAATGATAGCTACAGCATTGAAAACAACCAAGAACAAGAGCAAAATTTTGAAATTAGTTACAAATATCAAAGACCTTATCAACAAGAAAAATATAAGAATCCAGGTCAAAAAGATCAAAAGAAATAGCACTCTGACTCTCTCCAATGTGGTTGCAGAGGCCAAAAGAGTCAGATTTAAATGGCTGACTACGAGCTTGGACATAACTCTACTTAATAAGAACACTTTAAAACTGGAATATAAGGGATTTTTGACCAACTTTAATAGTAGAGAAGCAGTGCAAAATCACTTCAGAAATAAATACATTCTAGAATAGTATATCCTGGAAAGGAACTGTGACTTTAGACAACTCAACAATGAGATCAACTAGAAAAGCACAATTGATTTCTTGAGAATGAGGAAAATAACAACTAGGCAAATAGATATTGAAGACTATCAGTGCAGATCCTTTAAACTGAAAACATAGGCACAGAAACTGTCAATCATAATCAAGCTATATGTCTAAAGAGGAATCTATACCATTCCAACAAATGCATCAGATGCAATGCATTAAGAAAAGATCAAGTACATATATACATATGTAAAGCAAATGAACTTGACTTTGGCATGCAAATGCTAGAGTCAATAGCAATTTATTTGTAAAGTAGAAAGAAATGAAGCAAGGCCTGGATCCAAGGATGGATTATGTGAGTCAACTTAAAGGAAGTTAGATGTTGGATCATATTGATAATCAGAAGTTTAATCCCCAAGCATATTATAGAACTAGTTGGTATCTGGATAAAAATCTACAGAAAAGAAATCAAGCCCACTTTATTAGGATACATCAAAAAGATTCAAGGCCATGTCAGGAGAATATGAACAAGGTGATGTGAGCAAGTAAGTGAATGGAAAATCTCATAGAAGATTACAAGAAAAGAAAAAAAAAGTTGGAATGATGGTCCCAGAATACTTCAAACACCTACTCGGAAAAACCAGCCAATACTATTGGTTTGGACTGGAAGAAAACCAAAACTTTTAAACTCCTTTTCACACAAAAACACAAGGAAAATAGTGCTAATTTAGCCTAGGCAAGTTAGTTTTCTGAAAGGAAGGCAACAGGCCACAGAGGTTCTTAGAGATCTGAACTAGAAGGTATTTTGTCTAGTAACCCAACATACATGCTAGTATTTATTTTCTAGTTAGCTCTGAAATAGATATGACAATGTAATATCTGAGTAAAAGCCAAATAAAGACTAACTGGAGGCTGAGTCAGCAAAAAAAAAAAAAAAAATTAATTCCATAAATTTTAGCAACACATCTATTATACTATTTAATAAATTAAATCAAATTTTATAGTTTATAATTCACAACAAAATCCATATAAAATGACTATTCAAAAATTTATATTTTGAAGTCAATAATTTTTAAATATATTATTTATTTCTTCATAATTATTAACTTTAGATTTGTTATTTTCAAAACTTGTATTATTCAATTTTTGATTTTGTTAATTATTGCTTAATAACGAATTTGACTTTATAAATATTTATTGTTTTGTGTTAAAATATGAATTTTTTTTTTGCCAAAAGTTTATTTTTTATTTTTTGATATTTATAGAAAAAATTTTTTTATGTATCAACAAGTAATCTATTATATTTACTATAGTCACAAGTAATTTTCACCTTTTTAGAGTTTTTTTTTTGAAACTTTCATTATATAAAGCTAAAATTGAATAATTTTTTGTTATTTTTGAAAACTTGTAAATAGTAATATGAAATGGTAAAGTTGTAATTAATATATTAAATAGCTTTAAATTATAATATAATAAAAGAATAATATAATGAATTTTTTTTTAATTAGCTGGCTCAGCCTTACTTTATTTGGATTAAGTAGAAATGTACATATATTGTTTATGCTATGACTACCTATGTTAACCAAATTTAGTTCGATAGAAGATACTTCACCTCGTGGCTTGTTGCCACCCTGAATGGGGAGCTAACCTGCCAAGGCTGGGCTAGTACTGTATAAAATTTTGAAGATATAAGATGTGTGTGTGAGATTAGTGATATATTCTCTGATGTAGCTGTTGACAAGATCGATGTATTGGCTCTTGATGTGTCTTTCGGCTTCATTGAGCCAGGCGTGTTTGGTTTGTGTGCTTTATTTGGCAGTTCTTTCTATCGTTCTGGTGATTTCTTGTTGGATTTTCCATTTTTGGAAGTCTTTGCATCTTGATTTCCAGATTAGGTGGAGATATTGGCTCATTTTTTACCTGATCTCCTTGAGATATTGAAGTCTGGTTCATTTGTCCGGAATGCCGTAAGTTGCTATGTGATGTGTTTCTTTCAGTATCGCACCTTTGATTGTAATTTTGAGATATTCGGTATACTTAAGGGATATGTAATTTATAGATTTGGTTATTTGTGTTTCCAAATCTTCTTTCTTGCTGTGTTGTCTGAGTTTCTTGATAATGATGGTTATTAACTGCTTTGTTGTTTCTTTCTGTTGTTCATGGCATAGGAAGGGGTGCGTATTTGTTTCTTTTTCTTCGCACTTTATACATTTATCATCTTTATATATATTTGGTAGACGTGTATTAAGTTTAGTTATGGAGGGCAGTTTTTCATTCCAGAGGCAAAGATTAAACTTTCTCTGTTGTTGATCTTCCCAGTTGATTTGTAGTTCACTCATCTGTGTTGGTTGCAGCATAGACATTGTCGTCAGCCAGTGGATTTGTTCGATGACCCTGTCGCTAAACTCTGTTCTTGTTCTATTGAGCAGTCTCCATCTTGTGAGGTGTGTAGCTCTTGTAAGTTCTTGGGTCATCTGCTTTATGGGAATGTCTAGGAGTTTGTTGTCCCATTGTGGGATGAGTGTGTACTGTGAATTTTGTATGGGGCAGACTTCGATGTTCTTTTTCCTGGTTTCATTCCCAATCGTGTGTTAACATTTGCTAGTTAATCTGCTTAGTCATTGTGTTTGTTTTCTGAGTGTGCTTTGACTTTGCAGAAATTAAGTTTGAGGTGGTTTTCCTTGACTAGGTCTTTTAATTGTTGTAGAATTCCAAGGTTTTTCTGTTTTCTTAGATTAGTAATGTGGTCAGTTTGAGTAACCTTGTGGATACTGTTAATTGCAGCTTGGCTGTCTGTATGGATGTTTGCTCTACTGAATGGAGGCAGTGTGCTGGTAGCTGTCAGAATGGCCATTAGCTCAGCCCGGATTGATGAAAGGAAGTTCTCCACTTGCCCTTGGAAACATATTTCTTGGTTTCCTCTGGTTATAATGACCCATCTGAAACCCATATAATTCTTTTTCTGGTGTTGTGACAATGATCCATCTGTATAGATTTCAAAGTTGATCTCTTCTTGTACCTGTTTGGTGATGTCTGCTAATTCCTCTATCACTGGCTTGGGTGCCTTGAGGAATTTGTTCAGGCATGTCTTGTGTGGGTCTGTGACTGATTGTTCTTTGCTCAATCTCTATTCTTTCTTGTTGGGAGTGAGCTTGGAGTGCCATACTAATCGAGTTGGGTGAGGCTTTATTTCTGAGTTTGGTTGTATTTATTATGTTTATTCTTGTAGAGTTTCGACTCTGCTGTAGCGATATTGTTATTGAGTTTCTTTTTACGATATTGAAGGTGCAAGGATAGATAGGTTGTTTGTTTTGATTGATGTCACATTCTATACATTCTGTAAGTGGAGATTCATTGGGTTCCTGAGTGTAGTGCCTGTATGTGGTCTCACTGGCATTAATCTTCTTTTGCTTTCTACCAATTATTATTGTGTCATTGATTTCTGTTGCAATCCAGTATGGTTTTGCAGTGTTCGTTTGAGTTGTAGGTATATATTGGAGGAATGAGTTGTTTTCAGTTTGTTGTTGCATATTGGTAGTAAGTAACCAATCTTGCAGTTGCCATTGGAGGGTGAAGAACCAGGTAGGGGTAGGACCAGGTAGGGCTCTATTGTGCAGCCTGATGACTTGATACCAGTTGAGGAGTTTTTTCTTGCTGCTATTTAGGAGTTGTCCTGTGAATATGATGTTGTATTTTTTTAGGTTAGGGCAGATTTTCTTATAGAAGTCTGTATCTGTGATGTCTTCAATGGTGGTGTTCATTTTCATGATGATTAGGAAGTTGCTAGATTGTGTTTTTTGAAAGGTGAAGCCATGTGTTCTGAGCAACCAAATTGTGTCATGGGTGAAGTTCCTTCCTGGTTCTAGGAAGAAGGCTTGTATACTGTTGTAGATTTCTTTGGTAGACCAGTACATGTTTTGTAGTGCTTGAAGTCGATGTCTTGCAATTTCTCCTATAATGTTTTGTTTGTTGATTCTGGTGCATCAATTGCTTGCGTGTAATTGTGTTTGTCTGTCCCAGATGTGCATAATGTAGTATTCATATCTGTTGTAGAGCATATTGTTTGGGATTGTGTTTGTAAGACCTATCTTGTGTTTGAAAGTGGAAGCTATCTTGCTCATTAACTGGTTGCATGTTTGTTTTGTCAGTATGATATCATTACATAAGTATTCTATGCTAGGTATCAGGACATGGTTGATTATGTATTGGGTTTGTTTGTCAGTTACTCTCTTCATGCCTATTAGTGTTCGTGTGTTGGCTACTTTCTGCTTTATGAGATATTTTTGGTAGTCTTTCCTTCCTGAGCTGTCAAACCATACCTCTAAAATTCTGACCAGTGTGTTGGAAGGGTATCTTTTGATTCTTTGGCAGTTCATTATGACTCCTTGCTGGAAGTTTTCTTTTAGACCATTGATGATTATCTGTTGTGATTTTTGAGGATTGATTTCAATGTTATTTATATGGTAAAATTCTTCAGCAGTATATATTATTCTCTGAAGGTCTGCTTTGCTATTTGTTATCCATGTTGTGTCATCCATGTAGGTGCTGACTGCGATGTTAGTTGATTTCTTCTCCCATCCGATTTTGAGGTTTGAGCATACTTTTGAGTTTATTGTGTAATCCTTGTGCTGGGATGTGACCATGTACAGAATAGATCATAGAATATTCTCCAAAGTATGGGGGATATGGTATCCCCTTGATCTATGCCATCTCTGACTTGATAGCACTTGGTTAAGCCGTGACAGATTAGAACTCTATTCTCTCTGTGCTAAAAGATGTTGAGGAGAATTTTAATGATTTTGTTTGGTATCTTGATTCTTTGAAGTGCTACGTGGTGCAGTTGTTGTCTGTTTTTGAGATGTGTCTTCTTTCTTCGAATATATTGTTTAGATGCTTTCTAGATAATGTTACAGAAACTGTTCCACCTTTGATTTATTGATTGATTGTTACTGCTCATGTTTCATTGCTGAATTTCTGTTCAATCTGTTCACTGAAATCTTTCCATTGTTTTAAAGTTGTGAGTTGCCAATTATACCTATAGTTGGGTTTATGAAACAGTGCTTTTTTGGATTTGTCTATGCTCCAGACTTCCATTTCAGTTATTATAGGAACGTGATCACTTTGGATTAGGGGGTTGATGTAGTTTTTAATTGACGCACTCCTTGATTGCCTGGTTGCCTTAGGGTTGATCCATATTTGATCTATTCTACTGCTTCTGGCCCCTCCGTTCCAGGTGTACTCTTTGGTCACAGGATAATGTATTCTGTAAGTATCCTCCAGTCTATTATTGATCAGTGTCAGAATTTGTTTGTCTGAGGGGTGCAGTATCCAGGCTTCTCTTTGGAGCCGCATCTGTCTATAGTTGGGTTGGGTACCCCGTTTAAATCACCCATTACGATCAGGTGCTAGCCATTTGCTGTTGCTTCTATTATCCATTTGATGAAGGTATTGTTACAGTGGTTTTTTCCCGGTCAATATCTTGTGCCGGGAAGTAAACACCTATTATTTGCATTTTTTCTTTATGTGGGAAAGCTAGGT
Source organism: Acaulospora colombiana (assembly GCA_910592055.1). Taxonomy (NCBI): domain Eukaryota; kingdom Fungi; phylum Glomeromycota; class Glomeromycetes; order Diversisporales; family Acaulosporaceae; genus Acaulospora; species Acaulospora colombiana. The sequence continues at coordinate 26,234 of CAJVPT010000512.1, forward strand.
CTGTAGTGATAATTCTGCCTGCTAGGGTTTTGTATTTGTATATCCAGTGCGTGATGTCTTTATTTATCATTATATTGAGGCCTTGTCCTAGTATTTGTGATTCTTTATGTGTCCAGATAGTTTGATATTTCTCATGTCCCCAATGCTTTGAAAGATGGTGTGATCCGTTGGTTTCTATGGTAACTATAATATCCCAGGTCATTGCTGCACAGAAATTGAACCAGGTGTCTTTTTTGTGTGGTTCAGATATACCTTGTATATTAAAAGTTGAGAGTTTCCATATAGGTTTGTGCTCAGTAGAACTGTTCTGAATATTGTGTATTATATTGTGTGTCTTATCTATATTGTTTCTGTTACTGTTTGTGTTCTTATTATGTATTTATTGAGGGGAGTTATGACTATAATAGTCTTCTGTATCAATATTTTGTGTTTTGCAGTTCTTTTGATAATTAGCTGTAGCTTTGTTGGAGTTGTTAGTACTATTTTGGTTCCCCATGTTTATAAATGTTGATTGTTGTGTGGTGTGTTTCCTCTGTTGTTGGGAATGAGATCAGAGATGGTACTGACTAGGGCGGTCATTGTTCTATCCATGTTGCCTATCAATGTTCGCAGTTGGTGCTGTTGCTGTTGGATGTAATACATTTAACTGTCTGTGTGTTCTAAGCTGTCAGTGTCCTGAGTTACTTGTGAGTCTTTGTCTATATTGGAGTTGTAATTCTTATCCCAGTTTTCTAGGTTTACAATTCTTTCATCAAGTTCTGTTACTGCTTCTTTAATATTGGTGATTTCTTCTTTAATTTCTTGTATGTTGTGAAGAATTTAACAAAGGGTTTCTTCTAGACTGCTGAATGTTGAAATGGATCTTGCTTGGGTCTGGCTGCTATTGCATAAGAGCTCTGGCATGTGGGTTTTGTATTGTTTTTTCTCTCCATTAGCCTCCTGATGTTTGTAGTTTTGGCAGGTTTGAAACGTGTGTACAGTTGGCTGAATCTCTCTGCTTGTTCTTGTTTGTAGTTTCACCATTGTTGTCTTCTTACTTTGATATGACAGTTTTTGCCAAATGGGAGGCGGAATCACAAATGGCACATAATTTGGTGTCAATTGGCTGCTATTCGATGATCGTTTCTCCAAGGGTATAGTTTGTTATGGTAGCTAGCTACATGTCTTGCTCATTTTCAAAACTGATTACAGCGTAGCATTTACGTTTGTAGTTCATTCTTTGAGGAATGTAGCATGTTTTGCTTCTTGCTTGTTGACATATATGTCTCAGGTCAAATGCGTTCGTGTTTGGGGGAAGGTTGGTGAGTTTGAGGGAGAAACTGCCTCTATCTTTCATTTGTTGGAGGGACCATTCTGAGTCGAAGATCCTAGTGAATCTGCTTTGCACTGAATGCTCCAATTTTCCAGGAGCTTGCGCTTGTCTGAGTTGTTTATATATGTAACAGTGGCTGACTGCTATATATGTTGTGTTGCGATTGAGATGTTGCTGATCTGGTCAAATTTTGCAAAAGTCTGTTGTATGTTATGGAAGGTTGTATCCAGGGGGATATCCCAGACTGTAATACTGTTAACCTTGTTGGTTATGTTTCTCATGTCTGGCATATGTTCCAGTGTTAGGTTGTCCGTTTCTGGTAAGTATATGCTGCTGACATCCTCGGCTGATTGTGGATCGCTAAAAAGGGCAGTGATGAACTTCTGATTATCGGATCTCTTGCTGCGGATACTGATCAGGTCTTTGGGAGAGTTCAAAGCCTTGGATAGATAGGTTATCTTGTGGTGTGTGAGTTTGCCAGGGATTTTACTGGCCTGTATGCTGAGTTTGGTTCTCTCGTGCCTGTATCTCGCACTTCTGTCAAAGGGGGACCTTGGGTGGGTTTGCTGTTTTGGGGGCGTGTTTCTACTTTTTCCTTGGTTTTTCCTTTGTTTGATTAGGTGGCCCAGTCTTCGTGCCGTTCATTTGCGTCTCTGGTTGCTTCAAATTGGCTGGTCTCGTTTTCATTTTCCAGCCTCATTTCTGTGTCTGAGTCCATCGGGTTCATGGCCATTCGTGTGATGTAAGGTTGGGGTCTGGAGTTCTTTTCCCATTTCATGGGATGCTGCTATGCCTGTATTATTTTTTGCTGAGTCAGTTTTCTCTTCAAAGCTATCGTTACAGAATGATGAGCTGAAGTCATTCGTTCTTGTGATGGCTTGGGGGCCGCGGGCTTAAAGTTGTTGCATCTGAAATAAGGTGAGTTCCAAATTTGTCAGGTTTTCCTTCACCGGTCTTGCAGTTTTTTCCATGATATTGGGTTTCTCTTCTGTTGTTATCTGTTTGAGTTTGGCTTTGGGGCTGACTGGGCCCTTTGCTAGGGCTTCCTCGTTGTAGTTTGGGCGAAAGGTTGCATTGTGGATGTGAAGCATCCTTTGCGAGTACATACTTTTTTGCTTTTGTCCGGGGGTCAGTGGAAGTGTTTTGCTGTGCCACCGATGTGCGAAAAAGAGTTGATGAATGTGATATCAATATAATATAATGAATAATATATATATATATATATATATTTACTTATATAGTGAAGTTATACCATATAGTTTTATTTAATCATAAATACACTTTTATATACACAAATTTAATTGTGAGAAAATACACATATGATAGAGAAAAAACTAATGACTCAGTATCTTTCAAACTCTGCAACTTGCTGCAGTTTATCCAAGAGGTAAATGTTAGTGTGTTATGCCTAATGATGGGTCCCTAAAGTATTTAGCATATAAAATTTTGCAGATCACTTATGTCCTTTTTTGAGGGACAAAATTC
>CAJVPT010000513.1:0-28992 GCA_910592055.1 Acaulospora colombiana
ATCTATAAACAACAAAACCTATTTCACCCCATATTAGCTAGTATATGATCCTACTAGTAATAATACTTATCTTCAACTAGACAGCACAGAGCAACCATTAGAAGTAGTCCTGTCATAGACCTACTTTTTTCCATAGCTTAATAGACATAATAATCTAAGAAAAAGAAAACTGATTCTTCTACCAGGAAACTCTATAGACTGGCAGACAAATGTATGGTAGCAAACAGTAATTTCTAGCAACTTCCAGACCAGTCAAAGTAGAGATTCAAGTGAAAGACTAGAATATCACACTAATAGAAAAAGCTATACAAATAAAAGAATACAAAGACAAACTTAAAAGTATTTTGAGATATAACAAAAGAAATATGGCTAATCAGCTTACATTTTACATAGATGGCTCTTAAAAAAAGTGATGATATATGATGAATCTAAAATAGATTTAGCTTGGATTATAATAGAGAAAAACAAAATAGTTAAACAGTTCTCAGTAGGGGTATTCACATGGCCATTAGCAGCCAGAGTCAAAATACTAGCTATTCTCACTGCATTGTATATAGCTTCCCGAAATACAACATTTACAATTTACACTGACTGCAATACTACAATCAAAGTATGGAAATTCATCTGCTCACAAATAGAGACATCTACAAGAAGATAGATAAAGATCATTAACTGGTCACTTTGAAATAAGATTAAGGAACTAGTAAAAAAGAAAGACCTAAATCTGAAAATTCTAAAGATTAAAGTCCACAGAACCAACAGATTCAACAATTAAGTAGACTTACTTATCAAACAGGTCAGGCAAAAGAACCCAATAACTTGGCATTAGCTGCCAGAGCTAAAAAGAGTTCTCATAATAGCAGTGTGAAAAGAATATACAATAGAAATTCGTATCAAAGATTTCATAAAAATATTCAATAAGAAAAAGATTGAACTAAACTAGACAACACAGAAATAGATCTAGGATCTTTGGATCTAAAATGATAAAATTATAAACTGGCCAACCTTTTGGAACCAGTTCAATCCAACTATACCTTCAATACCTCTTTCAAAACCAATAAAGACAAAAGCTTCCTAACTAACTTAACTCACAATGAACTTCCAGTCCTACAGATACTTAAGAAGAGGAAATCAAAAGTATATATCACAACTACTTGCCCAGTATGTGAACTTTAAGAATAGTCACTATGACATCTTTTTGAATGTCCAGCCACTAAGGAACTCAGAAGAACTTATGGCAAAAGGCAAATAAAAAGTTTAAGAAACTTATCGGTAAAGAAATAAAAGATAAGAAAGAAGTTCAATCTAAAATATGTGACTGGACAGACAAATTATTAGAAAAGATTCAGAAATCTAACAGGGACCTTTTCAATACCATCTGTGGATATATGAATGAAAGCAAGATCACCTTCTTGAAGAAGTATCTCAAAGAGCAGCTCAAGATCCCACCAGCAAACATATAGGGTTAATCAATAAACTCGATCAAAAGATGAGAGCAAACTTTAAAAAGAAGATCTGAAATACTTGCTGTACCAAAGTTATAGAATGGAAAAAGAAACAAAACATTAAAGAAGAGAACAAAAGAAACAAGAGACTTAAGCCCAGACCTGATGAATAGACCGAACAGGACCAAAAAAAACTCACATTGCCTTCAGAGGATTCGAACCTGGAGAATATCAAAGAAATAAAAGAAAAAAAGTATACGGTGATTATTAAGGATTAGATTTGTCATAAAATAAAGTAGTTCAGTTTTTAACTGCAGACAGAACTTAGAATGATCTACAATAATGACCTATAGGCAATGATTTTATTAATTAGAGGAATTATTCAAATTAGTAAAAAAGCAAAATATCATTCCCTAGATTGTATTTAGAGAAATAGTTTTTCGATAATGAGTGAGTCAGTATGTGAAAGTCACAATAATTTGTAAATACCTAGCATATATACAATAAAGACATGCTATGCTGATCTGACTATGGGTTAAAAAAAAAAGAATAAAGAAATTAAATAATGTATGCTACATCAATCACTACTTTGCCCTAATGATTGGATCTACCCTATGAACTAATGAGACATACCTTGTATCACATGTATTATATAATCTAAAAATAGAACTAAAGTAACATAATAGATAAGAACTTTAGATAATAATCAAAGGAAAATATAACTATTAATTAAGGCTAACAATGTGTATTGCTCTTCATGCCTATATAGTTGATTCTTGAGAGGTGTCTCTATGGTATGTATTAATATGATACTATTGGATTGATTCGCTATTAGATATTTCGTAATCAAAATGTTTTTTTTGACTTTTTTACTCCAGTTAATGGTCTGAACAGTTACTGTTGATGAATTGGGAGTTGTGGCCTATGTCATTAGGTTTTGGAATGAGTTTTGGTTATTGAAGTCTTCTTTATGGATTTTTTTTTATTGTTTTTTTATTGTTTTTCTTTTGTTTATAGTATTTTTTTTTCTTGATCGTATTATTATTTCTTTGTGTAACTTGTTTGTATTGCCTCTTTCAAGGATGTTTTTGTTGTAGTTAGGCCTTTACTGGGCCATTTTGCTATGAAGTTCTATTTGAGAGAATATCTCTACATTCGTCTTTTCTTTTACTTTAAAAATTACTATTAAAGAAATTTTTTAAAAAAAAAATCTACAGAAAAGAGTTTTTTGTGGAAAATCTGATTCTTAAAGTTATACTTCAAGTTGTTTAAAAATATTAAAGCTTTATTAGAAAAGAAGTATAAAAATTTCTTATAAATATCTTTTTAATATATAATTAGAAGATTATAAAAAGAGATTTTATAACTTATTTATTAAATAAATTAGTTTTAAAAAATTATTATTTATTAAAAATTAAATAATAATTTACTTATTAAATAAACTAGTTATAAAATAATTTTTAATAAAAGCAAATTAGATATTTAAATCTTAGATAAAATTCTTATACTTTTTTTTTTTTTTTAAAAAAAAAAATACCGGCTCAGCCTTGTTTTATTTGTATTTATACAGTATTATTACATAGAATTTTTCTAAAATATACTACCAGTCTATTACTAAACAAAACTCAATAGAAATAATCTCTCTTATGAGAAACTCACCTTGCAGCTTGTTATAATTTCTTTAGTGGAAACTAATCTATCAAAGTTGGGTTAGTTCTAAAATAAATTTTGAAGGTGTAAAAGTTATCTATTGTATTTATTATTCATTGTATTATAAATTTATTAACTAGATGAATGAATTGATCTTTTATAAATTGTTCTTTTTACATGAAGAATAGATCTTCTTCTTTGGATTTATATTTGAACTTTTTTTTCTTTTGTTTTATAATATTATTTTATACTTTTCATTCTTAAAAGACCTCACATATTTTTGTCCATATTTAATAAAGATATTTATGATTTTTGTGCATATTAGAAATATGCAACTTTTCTTGAATAATTTTTTTAGAATTACTCTCTTAATATCATAAGTTAGTTTTTTGAAGAATACTCCTTTTTGCTTGTTACTAAGTATTCCTTGTATCTCAAGTTGATTTTATTTTTTATCTGGTCTGTAAATTTTGAGCTTTTAGCTCTATTCACATGTGTTTCTATATATTCAACTATTATTTTGATTAGGAATATCTTAGTATTTTGTCTAAACTGTAAGTACATAAAGGGATGTATATTTATTTTGGGTTCTTTGCATACTAAACAATCCTTGTTTTGATATAATAATGGGGCTCTTGCATATAGTTTGCTTTTGGTCAGTAGTTTCACATTTTATATACTAAGATAAAATTTTCTTAACTTTTGATTCTCCTAGGTTGTGTGATGGTCGCTCATCTTGGCTGGTTGCAAGTATGTTATAATTGTGGACCAGTCTGTTTCTTTGATGATTCTGTTACTGAAATTACATCTTGTCCTATTTAATAGTCTCCACTTTGTCAAGTATATAGTGCTTGTTAGCTTTTTTGTAATTATTTTTATAGTAGGAATAATATTACATTGTGAGGTTATTCCAATGCATTGGTTATATATTCCTGCTATCTCAATTTCTTTTTTCTCTAATAGCATACCTTCCAAGAATTGATTTGTACTAGTTTGTCTGCTATTTCATTGTATTTGATTTTTGAGTAATCTTTCACTTTGAAAAATAATAGTTTTATGTTTTGTATTTTGCACCATTCTGAAATTTGTAGCAGTATATTATAGTTTTTCTATGTTTTTATCAGTGCCTTCTCTTTGTGTTTTCAGGATTCCATTGATTACTGCTTTATTGTCAATAAATACATTTGTGGTACTATATTCAGGTAAAGTTCTAAAGGCTATTAGAATAGCTGCTATTTTTGTCCTGATTGAAAAGAAGAGTCTAATTATTTATCCCTAGAAATTGTGTGTCTTCTGATCTGAAGTAATAATGATCTATTCAATCCAATATAGTTTTTGTCTCTAAATTTGATTAAAGAATCATCTGTATAGATATTAAAGATTGCATAGTTATTTAGTTTCTCTTTGATTGTTTTTAGGATAGTAAGGCTGTCTGTAAAGCCTTTTATAATGTTATTTGGTTTTTTTAAGCTTCTTTACAACCTTGTTGAAATTGTAATTTCAGTTTCAACTTCTTGTGAGTTTATGTTGTCTTGTATAGTATATTTTAAAGTGTGGTATTCAAGGAGTTAGAAGATACTCTATTTCTCTATTAGAGTTCCCTGTTTGCAATATTGGTTTTGTTTGTTGATATTTTACTTTTTTGTACTGGTATAGTGATTGATCATTGTTTTGTGGCAGTAAACTGTATTCACCAGTATTGTCTTCTAGTATATTGATATTGCAGTCAAGGCATGGCTCTAGGGAGGAGCTTTCTGGTTCCTGAGTGTAGTGTCTATATTATATTGTATGCTCATCAATTTTCATTGTTTCTTTCCAATAACTGTCTTACCTTCCTTGGTGATGCAGATTTAATACAGTTTAGTAGTTGAGGTTTTGAATGTTGAAGCTCTTTGTTTAAATGTATTTGACAAAGTATTTAGAGAGTTGAGGATTTCCTTCCTTTTAATTAATTCCTCTAGCTTTTTGCTAATAGTGTTGAACCAGCTGGGGATTGGACCCAGAACTGCTTTTTTTTCCATCCTGATAATTTGGCACCAGTCCAGGATCTTGGTTTTACTTCTATTTAGTATTTAACTAGTAAATATGAGGTTGTGCTTTTTTAATTCCTAATGATATTTTGAATAGAATTGTTTGCTCATAATTCTTTCTATTCGTGTATCTACTTCTTTTATGAGATCAAGCTATCTGTATTTGGAGTGAGTGAAAAAGTAAAGCCATGTCTTCTTATAAGCCAGATTATATCATGTGTAAAATTTTTTCCTAGATTCATTAGGGAGTGCTCTAGTTTGTTCAAGAAGGACTGTGTTGATCCAAAGTTGTTTTGAATAGATTGTAATCTGGCCCTTGCTATATCATCTACTTTGTTCTATTTGTTGATTCTATTACACCAATTAGTGGAGTGTAAGAGTAGTTGTTTGTCCCAAAGGTGTATAATATTATATTCATATTGTTGAAAATTATGTTGTTGAGGGCTATTCTGACCAAACCTAGTTTATATTTGGAGGTGGATATAATACTGCTTATGAGTAAGTTGCACACTTTTTCAGTGAACATCATGTTATTGCATAAGTATTCTGTAATTAGGATTATTATGTAATTAATTACATATTACATCTGTTTGTCAGTTAAATTTTTCATTCCTAGTAGAGATTTGATTTTCCTGAATTTCTGTTAAATTAGGGTTTTTTGGTAATCTTTTTTATTAGAACTGTCATGCCATACTCCTAGGATCCTGACAGGTGTTCTTGAGAACAATCATGTATTGTATAGTCTTCCATTGTTATACTTTAATTGAAATTGTTGTCATATTCATTTATGATGAGGAGGTAGGACTTCTGGAGATTGATTCTTATGTCATTTAAATAGTAGAATTTCTCAGCTTTTCCTATTATTTGTTATATTTTCTTCCTATTATCAGTGATCCAGGTAGTATCATCCATATATACACTAACAGCTATGCACATCTTTTTTTATAACCATCCTTCTTTGATTTCCCTACAATTTTTTATAGTAATAGTATAGCTAGAGAAGTTTTTGGCAATATAGTATATTAAAGGTTTATAAAAGATTCACTATAGGAGAGGAGAAATTGTGTCACCTTGGTCGATACCATCTTTGACCTCATATTTCTCTATGGGTCCATGGCATATCAGTACATTGTTCTGTCTTTGGTTGAAAATGTTTAGAAATATGTTTATTATTGATATTGAGATATTGATTTGATTAAGAGCTTTGATAAACATCTCTAAGTTCATGAAGTCAAAGGCTTTTGCCATATATTGACTAAAAATCCAGGCCTGTTTTTTGGTTTTTTTAGCATGTTTGATGATGTTATTGATAATATAAATAGGTTCTTGTGTACTGTTTCCTGGGAGAGCTGTCCAGTTTAATTCTAATAGGATTGTATGTTCTTTTAAGTAGTGGACTATTCTATCAGTAATGATTTTAATGAAAATTTTTCTACCAGCATCTAAAAGAGTAATGGGTCTTATAATATCCAAGTTGTTTTATCAATTTTTGGATTTGAGTATGGGATAAATACTACCTTTGCTCCATTCTGTAAGGTTGTATCTTTCTTGATAATGTGGTTGAAAATATTTCTTATTTTCTCTAAGGCCTTTTTATCTAGTTTTTTGAAAGCTATAATATAGGATTTGATTTCTTTCTGGTACTGATTTGCTACTTCTATCTTTAATTGCTTTCTTTAGTTCTTCTTTTGATATTTCTATAGTAGTTAATCAGTATCATTTGGAATTGATAGAGTCTTTGGATAAATATTCTTATTCCCATTGTTATAGGTCATATGGGTAACACAATTTATATGTAATGGTCTAGAATCAAAAAACCCAAAAGTCTGGCATGAAAGAGTGAGTATTGCAAGGCAAGAAATTATAGATAGGGCTTGAGTATTGATAAGAGAACTATGTATATCTGATAAAGTATAGAAAGTTTAGCAAAGTTTAGAGTTAGCATAACCAATTATAAAGTAGATAGCCCATTGTTAGTTAGAAAAGTATAAATAGCTTATCAATATATATCAAGAAGGTAGAACTAAATATGTTAAAAAACAGCCCTTATGAAGAATAGAAATAAGAGTTAGTAATATATCAAAAAAACAGAATACAATAAAGAGACATTTACTTTTGACCAAGTTAATCACCATATCTTTACCTTTTCTAAGTATTCTTTATAGGAGGTGTTCTCTTCTTTGTGTCATTTGTGAGTATTTGTAAGTTGTCTGAATTAAATAAGGTACTACACATTAGCAATAGACTCACCGGGTTAGCCCATGACACTATACTAGATATTCTGCTAATTGTTTTATATCTCTGATAAATATTCATTGTTAAAAATGTTTCTTAACCCTGAATTTGATTTCTTCTGATTCTATTATTATGTTGATTATCTCATCTCTTTTTCAATGATTAGTTTGTCTAGAATGATAGTTCTATGATGTTTATTTATGATACTATTTATTATTGCTCTTTTATTGGTTGCAAAAAATAGTTGTCTAGTTACTATTCTCTGTTTGATTGCTTGGTTTTGTTTTCTATAGGTTATAGCCTGGGTGATAACTTTGTGTACTTATATTATTTTCTGTAGATGGATAATCCATTAGGAAATGAAGCTATTGGTATATTCTTTTTGTATGCTGAATAGCCGTTATTGAATTTCTATATCTATTTCTTGAGGAAATTTTGATACTTTGGACATGGGCTTGTTGACTTTTTGTATTGCTTTTAATTTATTTCAAAAGATCTGCATTGTTATCAAGTGATTTTTTGTTTGCCACTATTCTTCTTATATTCTTTTCCTTCGATTTAGTTTTTTTTTGAAGGATGTATAGTTTAGCAGCCTTGAAAATGCGGTTGTATATGTTATTCCACTGCTTATTAATTATTGCTAGTTTATTGCCTTATTTATTGAGTGCTTCATTTAATTCTCTGCTGAACTTCTTCCATTGTTCACTATTTGCCAGTTGCCAATTATATCTGTAATTGGACTTGTAATAAGTATAGCCTTAAGGTGAGATAAGTCATTATACTTCTATTTCAGTGGTTGCTGGTCTATGGTCACTAAAAATTAAGAGGTCTAGGGCTTCTCTGATATATGCTTTCCTACTATACCAAAAGGGAAGAGTGTTTATTCAAATTTAATTAAATTTGTTGTTACTGTTATTGCAGTTCTATGTATACTTTTTCTTTATAGAGTTGTGGTATTTATAGGTATCTTCTAATTTATGGTCAGTGAGTATCTTTATTTGAGGGCCATAGGATCTGTTTTATGTGCTACATTTTCAGTACCAGTTTTATCTTATGCTAGGTTTGATATTCTATTAAGGTCTCCTAGCACTAAGAAATATCAATTCTTTGTATTGCTTCTCTAATTCATTGTCTTAGTTGTTTAAGGTTTTTAGTCATCTTTTGTTTTCATAGTCTGCACAAAAGTATACTCCTATAATTTTGAGTTTTTGTTTCTTTAGAAAGATTAGATCAACATGGATGAGTCTTCTTTGTCATAAATTGTGGTTATATATATGGCTGGATATTTCTTTAATAAGCATTAGGTTAGACCTTGTCTGATCATTTGTTTATTATTGTGGGACTATAGTATATAGTATAGTGGATGTGCCTGGTGTTTTGATTGATAGTGGTTTCAATTAGTTTTTGTTGTGACTATTATATCCCATTTCATTGTGACATACTATTTGAATTATGTTTCTCTTTTATACTTGTTGACTAGACCCTGAGTATTATAAGTGGTTGTTGTCTATATATTATTTGTTGTAATGTAAAGAAAAGTATTGGTATATAATGGGAAGTTTATGTTAAGTTGGTTTGTATTCTCTGCTTCAATGTTATTGTTTTTTTTTTTCTTTTCTACATATTATTGGGATAGTAATATTATGATTGTTTATAATTGCGGGGTCCTCTGTCATTGATAGTTAGATAAAATGTTGAGAGATATGTTTATATTTAAAGTGTTGATAAGGACATTAAACATTTTGTCCATGTTTTGATCCAAATGGTTCATTGTTGAGTGGATTCACTGTTGTTGTAGTTAAATGTCTTATAGGTTTTCAGGAGTTTCTTCTGTATTTTCTGTTAAACTATTTGCATCCTGATGAAAGATCTGGTCTTTTTCCATTTGTTCTATATATTCTTTATTATAGCTTTCTAAGTTAACAATTTGTTCATCTAAGTTAATGATTTCTTCTTTAATTTTTCTGATCTCTTGTCTGATTGTTTTGAGAATATTTAGAACTTTTCTATAGCATTTGTTTCTGTGGATATATTGATTTGTTTATTCTCTTCTTTTTGCTTTTGTTCCTGTCTTGTGGCTGCTGCATATAAGCTCGGCCATGTTCTCTTATTTGGCTATTTGTTTTTGATGATAGCTCTAATTGCTTTGGTGTATGCTGGTTTGTATTTAGTATATAGTTTGCCAAAGCGTTTGGCCTATTCTATACAGTATTGGTTTCATTGTATTCATCTCTCTTTGGATGGATAGCTTGTCACAGATGTTTAGTACTACTGCAGATACTGCACAGTTTAGTGTCAATGAGTTTCTATTCGACTATAGTTTCTCCCAGATAAAAGTTCCCATTTGTTACTGCATCTCTTGTTTTTTTTATTATCAAAACTGATTACGATGCATCTTCCCCCCTATAGAAGAGATATCTGGAGATGTAACATATCTTGGTTTTAGTTTGTTTGCAGATATGTCTTAAGTTAAAGACTGTAGTATTAGATAGAAGGTTGATAAGTTTGGTTGCTATTGCACTTCTTTTTTTCATCTGCTTTACATTCTAAATTGTGTCAAAAACCCTGACTGAGTCTGATCTTAGTGATATACTCCATTTGTTAATTATTGATTGTTTGCTTTTTTGATTTTGATAGGTGATCATAGTGGTTTGTCATATCTGTTAAGTTGCTATTATGATATTGATGATTTCCCCATATTTGGTAAAAGTTTATCATACTTCAATAAACTTGATATCTAAGGGGATGTCCCATAAGATGATACTATTTTCCTTTTTTTATAAAGAGTTGTAATTTCTATGTGTTTCAAGTACATGTTATTTGTATCAGGTAAAATAAGGTTACATACCTTATTCATAGCCTGTTTGTTATCAAAAATAGTAATAATATGCTCATTTTCTTCTTTCTCTTTATTGAAGACTGCATTAGGTCTATCAAGTAATCTAAGCTTCTTATTAGGAAGAAGATCTTTTGACTAGTAGTTTTTTCAGGGATTTCGCTTACTTTGATTTTTGCTTTGACTCTTTTTTTTACTGAATTTGACTTTTTTATCAAGTGTGAATTTAGGGTAGAGTCTATCATACTGATTGGTTTTGATTCTATATTTTGATGTGGTTTACCATTCTCTTTCTATGAAGTGGTGTTTAAAAATGTGCTTCCTGTTGATTTATCTTTAATTTTCATTTTTGTGTTTGCTTCTTCAAGGTATTCTTGATGGTTAAAAGCTGCGTGTTGATCACTGAAATTGTTTTTTATACTTTTTTGAAGTGGTGGAATTATTGTTTTGGATATGTTAGTTGAAAGTTTTTTTTCAAATTGTTCATTTCAAGGAGTATTATCAATAGTAGTTTTTATTCTTTTGCTATTATTAGGAGTTTGGAAAATGCTTTGTTGTACTTTATTGTAGGCTGTTAATTGTTTTATGGATTTATTTTCTTTCTTTGCAACTGTTTTTCCTTTGTTTTTTGAGTTTTCCTTAATGTTGTTTGTGTTTGTTTCTGTGCACATGTTTTTTATGTGACTCTTTGCCAAAAGGTTTTTATTATATTTGGGTCACCTTGAAATGTATTGTTTTTTGGATTTTTAATGAGAACTTATTTTTTATGTTCACTTTTTTTCTTTTTTTCAAAATATCAAAAAAAGAAATTTTTTTGAAAAAAGGATCTGTGGGAAAGAATGAGTTGGTTTGAATTGAGTAAAATTCTTATACTATAAATATAAAAAAAAAATATTATATTTCACAAAGTGACTAACTCATCTTCATACAAAAGTACTCTAAGTCAGATTTTAGGAACAATATTTTACTCCCCTAATAGATTGGTAATAACCTCTATCTACCAGGATCATTGTCAACAGTTTGTCACTGTTAATTGCCCCCAAAATCAATGAATTGCTAAGTTAAAAGGGGAAAGGGAAAGAATGATTTAAGAAAGGGGACAATTCAAGGCCCACCAAAAAATCTAAAAAATAAAAAATAACCTCTTCTCAAAAGGGATCTGCCTGATTGGGCTAGTCTTTTTGCTTCACTTAAAACTTAGAAGAAATCTTTTTTTTCACCATCTGCAGCATCGGATGAGTCAATCCAACTGGTTTTTCATTTAAGTGGGCATCAGATTGTGATATTTCAAGGAAAGCATTTAGATCTCAGCCTTTTTCTATTAAAGCTTTGTCACCACTTGAGAAACTTAGGTAAGAGACGGGAGTTTGCAATCCATATTATCCATCACTTGATCTTTTGGTGTCATGGAGATTTTCATTGAGGGATTTGAGCTTTTGGGGGGCAACTGTTTCCAGAACTTTCTTTCTGATCACCAATGACATCATCGGAACATGTGATTGTGACCAATAAGAGCTTGTTTATATTCCAAAAACTAACGTGTTTCATGTCAGCCAATCACCTTTGATGAGAATTTGTGCTATAAAAGATTTAGGATCAAAATGAGGTAAGTAAAATTCCTTAAAAAATTATGAAAGTGATAGCTTTAAGAGGCCCAACAGTGACTGAAAGGGGAAAAATAAGTCCTTCTGTCATCAAAAACTTCTATATACCTCTCGCTTCAAAGGTTAAAAAGGTCTTCAGGTACTTTACAGTCAGTTCTTCTTCCTTTGGAAACTTTCTTACCATTGGTATCAAAGGTGTTACTTGACTTTTTTTGATTACTAGAAGTCACGTTTTTGAGTGAAGAGGTTTGTAAACAAAAGAGAAAGGGTAGAGGCGACTCTTGAAGTCATACTTCAAGTTGGTTTAATGAAAGTATTAAGACTTTATTAGCAAAGAAGTATAAAAACTTCTTGTGAACATCTTTTTTGTGTGTGGTCAGAGGATTAGCGGAAAGAGTTTTTTTTTTTTTATGCAATAATTTTTTTTTTGTATAAATTACAAAATATTTAAAATAATTAATAATTTTTAATTTTTTTAAAGTAAATTAATCTTTAAAAGTTTAGTAAACAAGTATTTACTACATATATTATAGAATATAAAATAAATTTAATTTTAATAAAAGTTGTTTTAAATTAGTATACTTTTTGTTAACAATTATTAGCAAAGATTTTTTTTTAAAATTATTAAATAGACTAAAATAAAATTATAATATGATTATATATATTATAGATTTCTTTAATATAACTTTTTTATTACTTTTAATTAATAAAAATATTAATAAAAATATTAATAAAACTTTATATACTATATATTAAATTGATTTAAATTGTAAAAATAAATAAATAATAGAAATAATAAAATTTATTATTATTTTTTTTTGTAAATTAAAATAATGAGTATAGCATAATTAAAGAAATTATATTATTAAATTATTATTAGTTTTTTTTTTTATTTTCAATAAACTTGATACAATATAATAATAAGGAATTAATTTATTTTTTAATAAATTTATTATTAATATTTATACTAATTAAATATAAGTATTTGTAATAAAATTAAAATTGAAAATTGAAAATAAGTAAGTAAAAAAAAAATAATCTTTATTTATTTATATATTATATATTATAAAATATTAGAAATGTTAAATATTTTTCTAAAAATAAAATATAATTAAAAAAATAAATTTACTTGATTAAAAATTTACAAATATTTATAAGTTTCGATAAGTTTTTATATCTTAAATGACTTATAGTTATTTTAAAATATGATAATAAAAATAATAAATATACTGTATTTAAAAAATATTTTCAGATAATTTGAATAATAAAAAAAAAATTTAATGGCAAATTCAACAAGATAAACGATATATATACTGTATATTTTTTTTTTAAAAAAAAAACCAATAATTTTTTAATTGTATTATAAAATATTTACTTTTAAAAAATTATATTTTTAAATGCAAATTATATTTTACTTAATTTTGATTTTATATTATTAAATAGTAATTTAAATTAAATAAATTTTTAAAAATTTATTTTTAATAAATTGTTCATATATACATTTTATTTATTTATTAAATTATACTATATCATATTAAAAAAAAAAAAAAAAAAAATCAATACGTACCTGTTAGAATGATAAATACGTACGTATTTAATACGTAAACACTTGAGTCAGGTGAGAGGTGTTTTACGGTTCGACGCCCGTGATAATCGCACGTGTACATATAAGTAAACGCCACAAATCAAACTTACTTTACTATCTTTCTGGTTGTAATGATTAGTTTAGATGCTGACTGTTTGCGTATTATTTTTGAACTCATTTCCGATGGAGAGGATAGAAATCAAAATATGTTTAACGTCATTATGGTCCGTTATAATTTTTTGAGAGCTATTTTTGAATTCTATCGTTCCCTCTACTCATGTGTTACTTTAATTGTAGGTGAATCGAGAATTTTGCAAGATCGCGGTACCTTTACTGTGGTGTAAGTTCAGTGATCACACGAAACAACTGTGCACATATCTTTCGTGCCTCGATCAGGCTTCTCGTTCTTTGCTGAAAAGTTACGATATAGATTTAGGACTGATACCATTTGGCACAACTTTCGATTATCCTTCATTTTTGCAAAAGTTCAATAGCCAGAGTTTGGAACGATTGTGTTATATGTTTAGTGGGTTATCTGATAATATTGAACCGCCAGTAGGATTGTTAGCGTTGTACCGAGAGCTATCTAAATTATTCATCGGTCTCAACAATCATCTACTCAGCATCCAAATTATATGTTATGACCCTTCTTTTAATCCCGCTCTCAGTGACATAATTCAGAAGCTGATGTCATCCGTGGAAATAAATAATTTTGAGAATTTAAAAGAATTGCATTGGGAAAATGTGGATCAGGATTGCACATCGTTGTTCTATTTAATGTCAAAACAAATAAGGAATCTAGAAAAGATAAAGGTGTTTTTGGACACGATTAGTGATGGAGAAGCATTTGCGACATTTATACGGGCACAACGAAATCTTCGAAAAATTTCAATTTCTGGAGAAATTTATCGAGAGTTCGATAGTTTAAATCCGATTTTAAGATCATTGGAAAGTCAGGAAAATTCATTGGTTAGCCTGGAATTGAATAAGATAATGTTAAACCCTAAAGATAAAAAAGTCATGCACGGATTGATTTCTTGTAAACGGTTAAAATCTTTATCATTGTTGATGGTTTACGGGCTTCAGGCGTTTATAGAATTCACCACATCTTTTCCACTACTGGAGAATTTCCGATACCGATGTTTTCTTCATAATGATAGGTCGCACGTGGATTATTACGAGCTTCCAATATCCCGAATATTGATGACATCTGGCACGAATATGCGATCAGTCATCATCTATGAACATACACCATCAGTTATATCCACCATGATTCAATATTGTCACAATATTCAAGAATTGAAGATTGAGATTAGTCAATTAGAAAATGAAGCGATTTGTGAGATAATAAAGAATTTGAAGAAATTAAAGATATTTTCATTTCCTTACAAAGAGAATATCGATGTAAATGACCTATTATTGGAAATGACCAGAACGTTACTTTCGACTACAGGCTCACTGAACGCAATGAGAATATTTATGCCATCAGGAAATCCGGGAAAGATCGTATCGAATGTATTGGAAACGTTTCTTGAGTCTTGTCGGAAATCGTCAGTAAAGTATGTTTGGATACAAAATTGTCCACAACATTGGGATTTTCTCACGGAACGATATGTGGATATTATTGGTCGAAGCGGTGTCAACTTCCGACTAGATTTGCCGTTTGACAATGATGTGACGCGTATCCCAGGTGAGTAGTTTGTTAAAAGGATCATTGCATGTTACTATTATGTTTTCTATTTAAAATCCTTATAAACATTTGTGTTCTTGAATCCATAGAGTCGATATCGAAAAAAACCTGGAGGTAAATGAATGAAATTTATAATTGCAATTATTGGCAATCATTTAATTAAGTATCCGCCTTCTTTCTTTGTCGTAGGTTTATATTTGATGGAGTATATGAGGTCAAGAAATTGAGTGGAAATTTTGTTCCGCAGGAAATCAACACCATAGATGAACTTGTGTTGTGACACGTTGTCATAAGATTGCGGGTCTGATTAATTAAATCTTTTATTGAATGATTCGTTTTAGAGATATATTTTCTTTTTTTTTACAAATGGGAAAAATTATTATATACAATGTACATATTGTATATGCATTAAAAAATCATTGCTATTATGATTATTGTCAAACTATTTTTGTTATTTTTAGGTGATTTATTTTTTTTAAAATTGATTTCTTGGCGTTCGATGGTTTATAGAAAAAGATCAAAATTGAATTTTTGAAATTTATGTTGATTCGATTTTAAATAAATTACAAATAAGTAATAGTAAAAACAATTATTATATTAATATATATGTGTGTGTGTTTTTACTAACCCGACCCACAATCAAGGTGTTTTTCTAATTATTATATTTGATAGGTTTCGAATATAATTATTATAACAGCATTCGTATTATGAATAATTCCAATGTAATATAATATTTATATTATTTATTAAGATATCGATAAATAGTATAATATTTATACTATCAATGATATTTTTTAAGTAGGTATTAGTGAATCAATGCATAGAATGTATATTAAGTAGTGTTGCAAAAATAGTATTACTGTATGTTGCATTAAAAAATGGGATTTATTAAATTCCTAGGTATGGTGTACAAACGTTTTATTTTACTTCACGATAAGAATTTAAAATGTTATGCACGCAATGGATTCTAATAATTGGGTAGATTTCATCGAGGTAGATTAGTTTATGTCAGTGTCATTGTCTCTCTAAGTAGGAAACACTCAAAAAGATAAAAAGAACCCTTGCAACCGAGGTGACATCGTGAGGTAGATTACGAGATAAGGTGCTGTTGTTGAATATTTAATATCAATAAAATGCAAGTAATGTTTCTCGATAATATAAACAATAAGTTCTTTATTATGATATAATATTTTAAAAATTTAATATCACAAGTAATTTTTGTTTATTATTATTAATATTATTATTAAAAAAACCATAATAAAATAAAATCGATGCGCCAAATTATCCTTTTGATAAGATATCATCACGAATATGATAAATATGTTGTATGAAGCCCAAAAACTCGATTTTGTAAAATAGACTGAAATTCAACTGCATTACGAATTCAAGCCTTCGCTTTTAATTTTATTGACTAGTGTTTGATTTTATGCTTACACGGATTTTACTAAACGAAACATTCATAGATTAAAGAACCTACCGATAAAGCTACTACTATTAAAGAAAATGCAATCCGTCATCAACAGAGCATGCATCGATTATAAAGTTTACGATATTCATTGTCCCATCTCCAACTATCACAATGTCATATGTCTCCATATACTTGTCGAGTAACTTCTCAGCTCCATAATTCAAGAAACCAATGTACAGACATGTGTGATGACGAATTCCATCGGCCATTTGTACGTCACTCAGAGAATCACCTAAGAGAATAACATTACCTCGATCTTCGATGGTAGTGTGATAAGGGCTGTCTCTAATGATGATTTCATTTTTATTGAAGGTGTGAATTAAAGGCTCTTTGAAATGATCACATCTTCCAGTCTTCTCGTTGAATCCCATCTGATTAGAAACAATGTGCATATTCCTGGCGTGAAGGAGACCCTTCATGGTGAGGACTTGTTCAATCACATCTTTGTTTGCAATAATAAATGGTCAAATGAGTTTAAGAGGCTATTTTTCGAGCGAGTCGTGGAAAAATGAAAAGAAATTACTTGCAATCCCTGCAGAGAATATTAAGAACGGAATATCATAGTTCTTGCATTTCTCAATGAACTGATCCACCCCTGGCCTCATTTCTACGGTCGATTCTGTCACCATTTCTTCGATATCTTGTTTGCTTAGATTTTGCTCAATCAATAATTTGTGGGATTTTTCCCACCATTCAATCATATCTGAAATTTTTTCGTCCTTGGATTTTTCCATGCTTATTTCAATTGGGTAATAGTAAGAAAATAGAGCTTCAACTTTGCCTTTGTACTTATTTATAATGAAAATAAAAAAAAACCTAGTATATCAAAGCTCTAATGCAATAAATACAAATATTTTTGTAGTAGTTACACTTTACATACTTCATCCGTCAAGCGAGAACTTGATTCCAGTATTCTATGCGAACTTTGATTGCGCTCTCCCGTTGAGGTGAAATATCGCGTCATTGTGAAATCAAAATCTGTAATAATTAAAAACGGGTCTTGTAAAAAGTACAAATATCACAAAAATTTTAAAATAAAAATGATGTACCGCAGATGACATGTAGGTTTGCAAGCTTGCCGCCAATAATTTTTAACAATTTTTCGCGCGTAATTTCAATATCTTTAATTTTAGCATATTGTCGAATGTTATCAATAAGCGGCTGAATTCTTTCCAGGGGCGAAGCTGACGAAGGCATTTTACCCATCTAAATTTCTAGAACGCGTCCTTATGACGTTCATGGTGTGATTTACTCACGTGACGTAATCACCTGCCTCAATGATCGCGATGCAATTAATCATCTTTTACATACTATAGGTTTATCATTTCTATTCTTTGCTCATTATCTCCTATATTATGCCAATTTTTCTTGTTATTTCTCTCTAATTTATATATCACCATTCTAATTATCTTTTTTCAATATATCAAATTCAATTAAGTTGCAAAGAAAGACAATGTAACAAGTCCACACAGTAAAATTACTCAACAAAACTAATTAAAATCAATGCTAAATAGTTATTCAAGATATAAAACTCAATTAAATACTTATTAAACATCAATAAAGAAATGGCATATAGAGCAGGAGTAAGCCTACTGGTTAAAAAGATCTAAAAAAAGATTGCATTGATTAAAAAAAACAGAAGAACATAATATAGTAATCAATTTTCTAAATAAAAAGAAACAAGACCATATAATTTAGGTTTATTTTTGCAAGTAATAAGAAATAAAGAGATTTATCAGAGCAAACTAAAAAAAAAAAGTCCAGCAAAAATAAGTACAAGGCTTTTATATAATCATTATAGAAATTTTAATTTTATCTATATTTATTAAAAAATATGATAAATCCTTTTAAATAAGAATTAATTGAAGCACTTGATTATTATTATGGGGTGATGAAATCTTCATATCACTTGTAACTTAATTTTAACTTGGCCCTCATATAATATTAAACTCTGGACCTTGCAATTGTGATCTGAAAGTACTACCACTGTGCTATAGACCTATAGGTTATTAATTATAATAATAATAAATTCTTTTTTTTTATGTTGATTCAGTCTTGCTTTATTTGTAATTATATAGTATCAATATATAGAGACTATTTTAGAATGTACTACCTGTTTACTACAAAATAAAACTCAATAGAATCCTTTTATACAAAGGTATTTACCTTGTGACTTGTTATCATCTCCAATATAAAAAATCAACCAGTCAAAACTGAACTAGTACTGAAAGAAATTTTGAATACATAAAAGTTGTTTATTAGATTTGTGATTTATTAGTTCATACACTTATTAACCAAATATATGAATTGGTCTTTTATATGTTTTTCTTAGGATATAAAGATATGATTTTCTTCTCTAGTTTTATATTTTGCTGATTTTTTTTTTTTAGTGATTCCTTTCCTAGCTTTCTACTCTTGAAAGGTTTTTCATCTTTTCTATCAAGTTTAATATAGATATTTAATAGTCTCCAGACAGATTACTGTTATACAATTTTTCTTTCTATTCTATCTAGAATGGTTATTTTGAGATTGTATATAAGTTCTTTAAAGACAACTCCTCTAATATTTGCTATCAAGTATTCCTTATATTTCAGATTGTTTTTGTTTAAGAACTGGTTAGTAAACAATGAAATCCTTTTTTCTCTATGTAGTTTTCCATACAGATTATAGTTATATCCTTTAGAACTTTTTCTGTTTCTGCTTTAAATTGTTAATAGTTAAAAGAATGAGTGTTGATCTCTAGCTTTCCATATTTATTATATTTGTTAATTTTATAAAATGATAGAAGCCTTGTTTACAACTTGCTTTTGATTAATAGTTCATTATTTTAGAGACTGTGACAAAACTTTCTTAGTTTGTGGTTCTTCCTATCTGTATAGTAGTTGCTTATCTTTATAGGTTATAAGTAAGTTGTTGTTATTTTCTAGTTGATTTTTTTAATAATTCATTCATTGAAATTATATCTAGTTCTTTTAATAGTTAACATTTTGTCAAATAAATAGTACTTGTAAGCTTTTGTATAACTAATTTTATGGAAACTTTGATAAAATATTTGTTTCATTATAGTATTATGCCTATTTATGGATCTTTAATTCTGGTGATTTCTATTTTATTTTCTCTCAGCTTTATGCCTTTTAATGAATTTATCTGTGCCAACTGGTTAGCCACTTTATTATATCTGATTATAGAGTGATGTTTCACTTTGTATAGTAACAGTTTAATCTTTAATCTTTTTTTGTTTGTATAGAATCTTAATTTGAAGTAGGAGGTTTAAGTTTTTTTGTTTTTTCATGATCCTACTGCTTTTGTCTTTCTTCTAAATCTTTTTATTCCATTGATGACTACCTGACTATCTGTGTAGACACTTGCTATACTATATTCCAGTAGTACACTTAGAGCTATTATAATTGTCACTATCTCTGCTTTGATAGATAATAGATGTTATTTAATCTGTTCTTGAAATATGTATTCCTCTAGATCTAGGGTGATGATAATTCAGCTTAGGTTTATGTAATATTTACCCTTCGAGTTTGTAAAAGATCCATCTGTATAGATATTAATGATAGCAAAATTTTTTATTTTTTCCTTGATGTTTTTTTAATCTTTTCTATGTTTTCTGATAAACTGCTAAAGATTTTGTTTTTTTGCCTGATTTTTGTTTATGCTTCAGTTGATATGCTAACTACTATGTCCTTATCTTATATGAAGGGCTCAAATATCTATATGTACTCTATAAAGGTTATAGCAAGAGAATTTGAAAATGTTCTATTTCTTTATCAATACTTCTTTATATCTGTGTTATTTTTTCTTATAAATATTTGACTCTTCTAAACAAATATAGTAATTGAATATTGCCAAGTTACTGTGAAGCTATATTCATCTCTATTTGTGTAGAATGTATTAAGTATACAGCCTTGACATGCCTCCAGTAGTGAGTTTCCTGGATCTTTGATATCGTGTCTTATCTCATTATATTTTGATTACTTTCCTTAGTTTTTTGTTAATTGTTGATTCTCCCTTTTTCTATGTATAGTCTAGTAAGGCTTTGTTATATTGTGATTCATTATAGGAACTCCTTGTTTGAAAATATTAGTTGTTACTTAACATATTGAAAATTTTTTTACTTTTAGTAATCTTTTTATTTTGCTATTTAGAATTAGGAACTATCTGAGGTTGGACCTGGAAATGTTTTCCTTCTGATTCTTATAATTTGACACTATTTTAATATTTTTGAGCTGTCTATATTTATCAGCTATTCAATTAAAAGTATGTTGTGTTTATGTAGATAGTGTCAGTGCTTTAAGTAAAAGTGTTTGTTCATAATCTCTTTTATGAGAGTGTCTATCTCTTGAATAAGTGTGATACTATTATATTTATTGCTTAATTTGAATATGAATCTATATCTTCTCATGAATTAGATAGTGTTACTGTATGTGTTAAACTTTTTCCTAAGGTTTTCTAGAACTGTTTTATTTTGTTTAAAATAGATTTGATGAACCAAAATTCATTTTGAAGAGTTTGTTATCTGATTCTTACTATTTTACTAACTATATTATTTTTATTAATTTAATTTGTTCAGTTTGTTATATGTAAAAGAAGTTGTCTATTCCAGAAATATATTAAATTATATTTATATCTATTGAAGAGAATATTGTTTAGTGTTGTCCTTGTGAAATGTAGCTTATATTTGAAAACTGTTGTGATACTATTCATAAGAAGATTACATATCTTTTTTGAAAAAATCATGTCATTATATTGGAATTTTGCATTGGGAATAAGGATATGTTTTATTATATACTGTATCTGCTTGTTTATCAGGTGCTTCCTTCTTATTAATTTCTTGATCTTCATAAACTTTTGTTAAATTAGGGTTTTCTAATATTCTTTTTTTCCTAAACTGTTATACTAGACTTCTAGAATTCTTACTGTGATCTCTTATAGGTAACTTTTGATAATTTGATCCTCTATTTCTATGCCTTGTCTAAAAGATTTTTCTTTTCCATTGATAATTAACAGCTGAAATTTCTGTAGATTGATTTTTATGTCATTTATCTTGTAAAACTCATCTGCTTTTCTAATGATTTGTTGTAGCTCTTTCTTGTTGTTTGTGATCTATATAGTATCATCTATATAGACATTAACTGCAATGTTTACTTTTTTGTTTATCTACTCTAGCTTGAAGTCCCTGTAAAGCTTGATTGATATTCTATAGCCTGTGAAGTTTTTTTTAATTGTTATGATTAATGGATTATATAAGATTTATCATAATAGTAAAAAGATTGTGTCTCCTTGGTTGATGCCATTCTTGACCCCATATTTCTCTATAGAACTATAACATGTTAGGACTATATTTTGTTTCTAATTGAAGATATTGTGTAGAATATTGATTATTTATATTAGGATCTTTATACTAAGGCCTTAATTAGCATTTCTAAATTCACTAAGTTGTATGCTTTTGACATGTCTTAACTAAGGATCTATGTTTGTTTCTTGTTTTTTTAATATATTCACTGATATTATTTATTATATAAATTGATTCCTATATATTGCAGTCTAGAAGAGTAGCCCAGTTTAGTTCTAATAGAATTTTGTTCTTCGTTAAACATGAGGCAATTCTATTTGCTAAAATCTTAATGAAAATTTTCCTTTCTGTATCCAGTAGTATAATTGGTCTTGTTATATCAAGGTTGTTCTGTTAATTCTTTGATTTGAGTATAGGATATATGGTCTTTTTCCTCCACTCCTTAGATATAGAGCCCTTTTTAATAATTTGATTAAAAAGATTTCTGAATTCTTTCAAAGCCAGTATTCTAGTTTCTTGTATACTAGGTAGTATTAACCTTAATTAATGGTCATATTTCTCTTTAATTATTATCTATAATTTTTGTCTATCATATTACTCTAGTTATATTTTAGATCATATAATATATGTGATGCAAGGTGTATCTTATTGACTTATAGGATGGATCCAATCATTAGGGCAAAGTAGTAATTTACATAATACACATTATTTAATTTCTTTATTATATTATTATATTTTATTTGTATTTAGCTAGTAGATTACTCAAGTGAGCAGCTCTGATATACAGTATTAATCTAATTTAGCAAATCTGACAGATTTGGTTACTTTGATTACCTTGATTACTTTGATTATCAAATAATTAATATTTAATTATATATATAAAGGCCAGCTATCCAAAGTAGTTAACCCAAGGTTTTATATACTAAATTCTCTTATCCTTAATATTATATATCTCTAATAAACTTTTTAATTAAACAAAATTATCTAAAATTTCTTTCAATATGTTTATATAACTTCTACTATCTTTGAATTATCAACTTTAGTATATCATAATTGAAATATTCTTCCTCAGCTTAAAATAGATTACTGCTATTGTTGTTCTATCTATCTATTTGATTTAAAAATTATTGGATAGTATAGCATGCTAATCATCAAGTTTATTGCTAATAATCAAAAGCTCACATAACTTGCAGATAAAAGAGTTTGTCCTTCTATTCTACACACAAAAACAATACAAGACAGAGATGTAAAAAAATTTGAGCAAGTCGAATATTAAGATAGTTTTCCCTAAAACTACTTATAACTTCATTGTTATAACAATCTATCCAAAAGATTCATCTTAAGATTCGTCATTTTATTAAGTCATTGGAAAAAGTTACATTTATATATTTTTACATATAGGGCTATTACATAATCACTATGGCTATTCTAGTATTATATCATACATAAATTATTTCATGATCTGTTAATTTTCTATTACCTCAGTTTATAGTTTTTTATCTTTTTCATATGAATGGATTGTTCACATATTTTTCTATCTTGTAAGAAGTATAGTGATAGTTAGCAATTGATTGTTTTATATAAGCTTCAGTTATTTCACAATCATCAATCTCATAATCACAGTGAAAATTCTGAACTTGGTCTGACTTTTTTGGCCTTTAACAACAAGTTGATAGTAGAATATCTGGTTTCTTCCTAGAGAGAACTTTGTGCTTCTATCTTTAATTACCCTTTTTAGATCCTCTTTGGATATTTCTATCAAAACTATATTATACTATTTGTGATTAATATTGTCCTTGAATCTATATTTTTCTTTTTATAAGGAGTGGTTAGCTATTGCTGTGATATTTCTTGTTTGAATCTAGTCTTTGAAATACTGTTTAACTATGGCTTTAATCTTCTCTAATTCAGTCAAGATGTTTATCTTTTTTTCTTTTTCCATAATTATTTTGTCTAGAATAATGGATTTTTTGAATCTATATATAATATTGTTTATTATAGCTTTTTTTTTTTTTGTCACTAGAAAGGTCTATCTAGTTGTTTATTTTTTGTTTGATGATCTGGTTCTTTCTTCTTTATGTTACTGTGTGGATTATAACCTTATGGGTTGTTATTGTTTTTATATATATTTGAGCTAGTGAAATAGATAGTTATTTGGATGTACCTTCTTAATTTTTTCCATTTGTTGTTTAAAATCCATTAACTTTATTTGTAGAAGTTTTAATATATTTGGAAGTGAGCTATTTGTTTTCAAAGTTAACTTTACTTGATTTCTAAGAAGTGTAGTTGAAGGAGTAGTCTCTATACTGGCTTATCTATTTTGAAGATTCTTTCTTTCTAATATTGTTTCTTTTTGGAAATATATAACTTTACTACTTTAAGAATGTAATTTTGTAGTCTGTTCCATTGTTTATCTATAAACATTGATTCAAATTTTTTATTACTCATGGAGCTTTCAATTTCTAGTGTAAACTTTCCCATTTTTTACTATTTATTAGGTGCCAGTTGTATCTGCTGTTGGGTTTATAGTAGATTGGCTTCTTTCTTAAACTTAATTGTCATGCTTCTATTTCTATTATAACTTGCCTGTGATCACTAAGGATAAGAGAATCTAAGAATTTACCAATAAAGGCTTTTTTGTTTTGCCAGGTATATAGTATATTTATTTATATTGGATCAATTCTATTGCTGCAAGAATTTTAGCTCCAAAAGAATTCTCTTTTAGTAGAATTGTAAAGTTTGTAAGTATTTTCTAGGTTGTTGTTCATGAGAATCTTTATTTGAAAACCTGAGGGCTTGTTGGCTATATTTATTTTATCACTGTCTCTATCACAAACTGGATTGAAGATACCATTTAAGTCTCCCATAACTAAGAGATACAGTCTTTTTAAATAGTTTCTTTGATTCATTATCTTAATTGATTTAGAATGTCTTGCCTATTCTTATCTCCTTATTGAATTGGGAAATATATTCTGATTATTCTTAGTTTTTGTTTTTTGGAAAATTCAGGTCTACATAAATAAGTTTTCCTGACCATATATTGTACTTGAAAACTCTTTTTGTTATTTCTTTATTAAGCATTATATTTAAGCTGTCCTGTCTTTTGTTTTTTATATGAAAGCATTTTATATTATATTTTGGATGCTCCAATATTTGAATTGCAAGTGTGTCCCATTTATCTCCATTGTTATTACTATATTTCATTCTTTCATTGAACCAGTTTTCTCTTTTTTGATTATTTATCAGGTCTTGAATGTTGTATATTGTTACTTATCAGATAGAGTTCTTTAGATTTTCTACTATTTTATTTGAATTATTGTTTATTTTATACTATATTAAATTTGTTTGTGAATTGATAAACATGTTAGTATTGTCTATATAGAATAGATATATTATTATTTAGCTTAAATATATTATAGATTGTTAGGTGTCTCCTTTGTGTTTCCTGCTAAAAGATTTTGGTTCTCTTCAGTATTTTAAAGTTTTTATACTTGTTTTATATATTTTTTATTGTAGCTTTTTCAAATTGACAATGTGTTTATCCAAATCTATTATATCCTCTTTGATTTCCTTGATTCACATCTAATTTCTTTTAATATCTCTAGAATTTTATCTATTGTATTTGTTAATTTAGATTTGAATGACTAGTTGTCTCTAATTCATTGACTTTGCCTGACTACTGTTGCATAGAAACCCAATTTAATGATATTGTACCTTTGTTTAATTAGATTTTTAAAAGTATATTAGTTTTGAAACAAAATAATAAATACATTTTTAACAATTATATTTACCTTTCCATAATAGATCCCATTATCTGTTATATAGTTATAAAATTCTTCAGAATTCATTTTAATCGATATATTACTAATCTATAAGGTATTACTGTATAATAATTATTAGATACCCAGATAATACTACTATTTTATATTATAACTGTTTCAAAAATCGTTAATATAAAATTATTTATAGAAATATTTGAAGAATTAAAATATAGTTTTAAAGAGTTTTCAAGATTTTTAAATCCTAGTATAAAATTTTTATTATTCTTTAAATGTTTTTGAAGTATTTCACTTATTGTATTGTTTAAATTTTTTAAATTGAATCCACAAAGTTTATTTGAAAATGTAAATGTCTTTAAAGTTATTGAAAGGTTTTTAGAGCTTTGCGAAAATTTATTAATTATTAAATTTCTTCAATTCTATGTAATATAAAATAATATTAGATATTTAAAATTTGTTAATCTTGTTACAAACTTACTGAGACCTATGGGTCTATAGTGAAGTGGTTAGCACTCCATAGGTCAGATCACAAGAACTGTGATCAAATCCTCCAGGGGGCAACCTCTAAAAGCAGATAGTGATCTATATCCATTGATGTAACTGTATATAACCGATATTTTCAAGTATAGCTTGTCTATTACCAGTCGACTAGAGTTTCTGAGTGATACAAGCTGGTCTATACATGGATTGTGATCAGGCTGAATGTCCGAAATTGGGTAAGATTATCCCTTAACATGGCCGCATTACCAAAAAAGAGTAATAATAAGAGTAGACATTGAACCGGTAGCATGCCTCTGAAGGAAGTTATGAAGGTCAAGACTGGGACAAACAGCTTCCAACATATCAAGAACTCAAGCATGTGGCTGTGCTAGGTTTTACAGACTTGACTATCGGGAGGCCTTGGTGGGAAAAGAAATCCGCTGACCATTCCAAAAAACTTGAAAATACTGAAGAAGTTCAGGATAAAGAAAATTTGAAGGCCTGATAATTGGACTACTCTTAATAAAACTGATCCAGGAATAATTAAGAAGGAATCGTATATCTTTCCTCAAAAAGGGATAGGACTTGTATATAGAAGTAGGATATATATAGCTACTCATATAGATAGATTTACTTCAAATATGTATAAGGCCTTGTTTAATATATGATAGTGAATATGGTTTCATGTAAAAGGTCTGGGTTTGGGTCTCCAGTAACTGTCAAAAAGTTACTGAATATAATAAACAAAAGATGTGGCCTGATCAGATCAAGCTATCTAAGTCCCAGTTATCAATATCATAAATACAAATACAGGCAACAATAACAAACCCCGTCACAGACTCCAAGTTTCACCAAATAGCATACAACGATGAATTGCAGAGTCAAATTCAGTCTTCAATATCATTGAAATCGATTCCACCCCACAAAACTTAAAGAATCTAACCAAAGTGGTGTTATTACACGAATTTATTTTGAATAAGCTCACACAAATTCACAAACATCTCAAGAGATTAAAAACAACAAACATATCAATTGACAGTGCTTTCAAAACCAACAACCCTAACACCATAGGCACAGGCATAATTTTTTCAGACAATCCCTTTTCCCTAAACAGTATGAGTATTCATATCACAGGACAGAGCTCAGCCTTCCGTGCAGAAATAATAGCTGCAACCATTGCCATCAGCACCCTACCATTTGATACAGTAGCTACCATCCACACTGATTCACAAAAACTCATTATTGAACTTGAAAAAGCAAAAGGAGGAGGGATCAAGGATATTAGCAAAATCCGACTAATCTACAATTTAGCCACCATAATCAATAAGGGATACACTCAAATCAAGTGGTTCAAAATAGACAAAAACGGAAACAACAACACAGAGCTAACACAAGCAGATAAGCTCACAAAAGAAAGTCTAAAACACAACACATACAAGGACACCTTACTTCAAGACTGTTTCATACAGAACATCATCTCCTTCAATTTCAACAGGAATACAGAAATCATAAGCACAATCTGAAAATCAATCAAACTTATGAGACAAGCAAAGCTCATACATCAATAGATTACTCTGGACAGAAACAAAGATCTAAGCACCCCACTCAAAAGAGATATAGATTGACAAAACTCGACTAAACACTTACACCCCACCAAATTTACAGGTGCACACACCAACACAATGGACCACTGCCACAGAAAATTCATGATCAAACTATGAAACATAAAACTCCTCACCATGGACGAACTTTATACCAGATACCCAGATATATATAAATCATCGAAATTCTTCACCTGTAACCATATCGAGAACAATATACATATCTTCAAATGCAAACATCATGGCATAAATATTCAAGAACTAATAACGTTCACTATATATACAGAAGCCACTGCATGAACAACCAAAGGAAGCCCACACTGAATCAAAAAAGAAATACAAGACCACCTGGAAGACAACCAACTCTGGAATATAATAACTCGAGGTGGCATCAGCCGAAAGGTTATCAAATGCCTACAACAATTCATTCCAGGGGAAACAATAACAGAGGTCACATGTGGCATCATAAACAATATCAGATTCATCACATATAACATATGGGCAGACAGATGTCTCCGGATCCAGATATGGGAAAAAGCTACAGGAATTACCAACATCACCAAAAAGAAGAAACATGACAACAACACACGCAAATAAAGATAGTCCAATAAGATACATATAAACAAAAAGGCAAAAAACACACTGTCAACAATTATAGAAGAAATCATCAAAGGAACCTCAACCATTCTCACCATTATCACCGAACACACTAATGGCACCTAGGCACGTTAGTCCCTAATATAGGTACAACAAGTCACAAGGGGTAAGAAAACTGAGCCCCACCGCCAATGGCGGTGGGTGCCTATTATCAATTGGTTTTATTGTCCTGCTCTACATAGAAAAAAGTTTGTAAAATCTCTTTATAAATTCAGTATATGTAATGCACTCAATCAATAAAATAGGCAAGTGTTTAAAAAAAAAAAATTACAAACTTATTTTTTGCATTAGTTAATCCTCAATATTTTTTTTATTACTTAAATAATATAATTGTTTAACATATTCTTTGTAAAGACTTTCATAAGTATTTGAAGTAAATTCATTTATAACTCTATATTTTTGAATAGATGAAACTATGTGATATATCTATGAATGTAATTTTGGAAGTTTTAATTATGAATCTGAAAATCTTTTAAAAGTTTTTATAAATTTTCGTGCTCAAGAATTTATAGATTTTTATTATAACATATATCTTAGAAATTTTATAATATAGTTATATAAACAAATATTTTATATCTCAAATTTTTTTAAATCACTTTTAGAGAACTCCTCATATCTACTAATAATATA
>CAJVPT010000514.1:0-28982 GCA_910592055.1 Acaulospora colombiana
AGACAAAAAAATATCTGATCCAGTAAATTTTACAGTTTAACAATAAGATAAATTCAAATTTTTAATAGAAAGCAAGTTTCTAGATATTGATTTATAACTTCTCTGGCTTATAGTAGAAAATAATTCTCAAGAATTAAAAAGTCTTAATAAATCCATTGATAAAACAGTAATTCTTCTCCAGTTGTGAAAAGAAATTTCAGAGCTATTGTCAAAAGTCACTAAGATAAAATATATCCTTAGAATAATATATAAAAAGAAAGAAAGTCTTCATATTAGAAATCAAATTGAAAAAATCTTAGAAAACAGATATAAAGATCTCAAATTCAATAAAAAATAGATGTTGGGCTTAATCTTAAACCGTAAAAGATCCAGAATTACACTAGATCAAATGTTAACCAAGAATTAGTAAGAAAAAAAATGCATAACTAACTGATTCTTAACCCATCAAAGGCAAGACTAAAGATTATTATAAAAAAGTTTTAAACAAAAAAATATCAATTTTGAAAGTCTAAATCTCTTTTTAAAAAAAGAATGCCAATTCAAAGAATGGATCAATCCAATATAATTTTTATCACTAACAGAGAAAATCAAAATAGAAAAACTCAAAACTATTTTGTAATATCTCTCAAACAATAAGGTGACTGGTTCCTCATATACTGCATTAATTATAAAATACTTAAATACTTGGTATCAAAGAAAAAGGAGTCTTATACTTACTATTCAATAAAGTTTTAAGTATTGGATAGATACCTAAGAAATAAAAAAGTAGTAATATCTATTCTATTTCTAAACCTAAATTCTGGAGATATCAACTAAGTAACACAAGACCTATAGTTCTCTTAGAAACTGCTTAGCAATATTTTATTAAGATCTTTATCAATTGTTTATCAATAATATATAACAATACAAAATCCTTAAAGATCCAAACTTTGCTAGCTACCAGAATAAAATATAATAGAACCTATCCACCTATTAAATGATATTTGTTAAGAAGCTAAAGAAAAGAAAAAAAACTATAGATTCTCTTTCAAGTCACTACTAAAGTATATGATACAATATCATTTTTTTGTTTGAAAAAGCTATAGATCAGATATAAATTCCAATAACTATTAAAAATATTATAATAGATATCTTCAAAGATAGAAGTTATAGCATTATTCTTTTTTTTTTTTTTGAATAACACCTTAACGTGCCTATTTTGTTGATTATATGCAAATATATACTTTGTTTTACAGAAAGATTTTGTAAACTATTTTCTATATTTATAGCAAAACAATAAAATCAATTGGTAACGGGTACCCACCGCCATTAGCAGTAGGGCTCAATTTTTTTACCTCTTATGGCTTGTTGTACCTGTATAGGAACTAATGTACCTAGGTGCTACTAGTGTGTTCAGTAAAGATGTTAAAAATGTTTAGAGTGCCTGTGATGATTTTTTCCATAGTTTGGAATGAGATTTCTATTGGGGCAGATGCTTGTAGTTTGGTGCCTTGGTACTTGTACTTTTCTTTCTTTTTTGCCTTGGTGATGTTTATTGCTTTTTCCCAGATTTGTATGCGTAGGTATCTGTCAGTCCATATATTGTAGGTGAAGAATCTGATTTTTTGTATGATGTTTTCTGTGGCTTTAGAAACCTTGTTGGTTGATATGTATTGGCTGACTGTTCTGATAATTTGTCTGCTTATTTCCTCTCTGATGAAAATGTTCCAGAGGTTGTTGGTCTCCAGGTGGTTTTCTATTTTTTTTTTTTCCTGGTGGGGACTTTCTTGTTCAGTACGTGCTATGATCTCTATGTATATTGCAGATGTTATTATATTGTTTATGTCGAGGCCATGGTGTGGGCATTTGAAGATGTGAATGTTGTCTTCAGTTTCTGTGCATGCGAAACATGTGGGTGATTTGTAGAGGTCTGACCTGCAGATGTGGAGTTTGTCCATAGTGGAAAGTTCAAGGTTCCAGAGTTTGATTGTGAACTGTTTGCTACTATGGTCAAAGATATCTGTTCGGGGACCTGTGATCTTTGAGGGGTGAAGGCACTGCATTGAGGCTTCCCAGTTGATATCAAGTTTTTTGTTTATGGTGATCGTGTTATTTCTTTGGAGATCAATTCATCTGTGTGATAGTATTGCTTGTTTCATTTTTTTTAAAGTTTTATGAATTGTATTTGTGGTTTCACAGTCTTTGTTGTAGAAAGATGCAATGATCTGATTGTTGAGGTGGTTTTGTAGAAGAGTGCTGGTATTGGTTGTGAGTTTGAAACTGTTCTTGATCAGCTTGTCTGCTTTTCCTAGGTTTTCGTTGTCATTATCTTTTTTATTTACTTTGGTCCAGGTGACTTTGATTTGTGCTAACTGAATGCATTCATGTAGGTTGTAGATGAGTCTGATTTCCATGATATTTTTTATCTGTCTTTTGGCTACTTTGTCAAGTTCTGTGATGAGCATTGCAGAGTTTATGTAAAAGTGTGCTGTTTGTCCATAGGGTAATGTATAGATAGCTATAGTTGCAGCTATGATTTCTGCTCTGTAGGTAGAGCTTTGGCCTGTTATATTGAGATTGAAAGTGTATTCAGTTTCATTTGTGGAGAATATGATTCCAGCATCCATTGTTGTGTTGTTGTTGTGGTCAAATGTACCATCTATTGTTATTGTAGTTGTGACATGTATTTTAATGTTTTTGTATATGTTGGTGAGATGTAAGAGTGTAGTATCTGTAATATTTATTAGGTGTTGAAGATTTTTAAGGGGTCATGGAGTTGTGTCTATTTCGACTGCATCTATATTCTGATTGGGTTCGTTAATCTAGCATTGTATACTATTTGGTGAGACTTGAATTCTAAGTTGTGGTTTGTTTAGTTTTTTGTATTTGTTTTTGTGGTTCTAAGTACGGAGATCTTAGTTGCTGAGTTCGTTCAAGCCTTGAAGCAGCACATATTACCTCTGTTATCAATATGCTTGTTGAGTTCACAGCCTGGGCACTTGTCAACTGGTGAAGTGTCTGACATTGTGTAGTGGTGAAGTTTTATGTGGTTCCTATCTTTGCTGAGCTGCTTGCCTAGAATAAGGTCTTGACTATGTTGAGTTATGTATCAGGATTTTACTGACTTGTTGGCTTGTATGTCCTTGTTCTCTTTGCTCATATTACTGTTCATTAGTTGTGCTTTCGGGTTGAGTTTATTGTGAATGAGGTGTCTATTTATAAGCATTTGAACTTCTGTTTTGAGGATTGTGAAGAAGATCGGTTGTTTTCTTTTGTTCGTTTTGTTGTGCAGTGCCCCTACTTGATGCCAGTTTAGGGCTTTTGTGCAGTAGATGTTAAGAATTTGTTTGACCTACATAATTCTGTGTGTACGAAGTTCTTTCCTGTTGTTGTTATGCCATTCTGCTGGCATGATATCTTCGATATGTATAAGGTCAATTCTATTGTTTCTGGTTATGTATCGCTGAAGTGAAATGTTTTGGTGTTGTATACTGTGTAGAATGTCCTGAAAGAAGTTAGTTTTTGTTGCAAGTATATTGGGGCATTTGATGAGAATGTCTTCTTTTTGCCATGCTATTCATTGTAGTGGTTGGAGGCAGAGTCATGTGGTCTGGCCTGCAAGGTTGTGGCTAAAATAAAGGTTTTGGAGGTTACTACAGTGTTTGAGTTGTCATGTTTCTAATTCCATGATATTGTACTAATTGTTGAGATGAGTGATAGGTGTTGGGGCAGTAGTTGTGAGTTGGGTGCACCACCGGAAGCTGCTTCTGATTTTTTGATCTATCCACTTAGTTTCATTTTTTGTGAGTACTAAGTCTATTAGCAGGTATTCGATTGTTGGGAAAAGGACATGGTTGATAATGTAGTTGTGTATTTTATCAGTCATCTGCTTTCTATTCATAGTGTTGCATATGTTGGTTACTTTTCTTTTTATCAGGTTGTGCTAGTATTTCTTTTCAGGCTTTCCTTCGTGCCAGATTTCAAGGACATGTATTGCTTGTGTGTTTGGAAGTGAGTTGATCTCATGTTCCTAAAAAAGGATACTTTCTTGAGGGCCGTTTATAATTAGAAGTTCATATTTAGATGGATTGACTGTGATTTGATTGAGATGATAGAAGGATGTGCTGACTTCCATAATATCTTTGAGTTGATCTTTGCTTTGCGCTATGAATGTTGTATTATCCATATATGCCACTACTGAAATGTTGAGTTTGGTGGGGCTGCCATTGTCTAGGTTGGGTCGATGACTGTTTAGCTGATATCCTTTCAAGGAGTTGATTGCTGTTATGAGGAGGTCATAGTATATGCGCCAGAGTATTGGTGAGATTGTGTCTCCTTGATCAATTTTTCCCTCGACTGG
Source organism: Acaulospora colombiana (assembly GCA_910592055.1). Taxonomy (NCBI): domain Eukaryota; kingdom Fungi; phylum Glomeromycota; class Glomeromycetes; order Diversisporales; family Acaulosporaceae; genus Acaulospora; species Acaulospora colombiana. The sequence goes on from CAJVPT010000514.1 coordinate 4,340, forward strand.
GTATGGATCCATTAGACCAAAGTATGTTATCACTTTATTGGAATAGTTGGTGAAGCAGTTGTTGATAATGTTAATAAGCTTGGATGGGACTTTGATTCTTTGGAGGAATTTAGTAAGTCTTTGTAAGTTTACTGTGTCAAATGCTTTACTCATGTCCTGAAAAAGCATGTGGCACTGTTTTTTCTGTTCCCTTGCATCTTCGAGGATTTGGTTGATAATGGTAATTGGTTCTCAGGTACTGTTTTTGAGAAGTGCGATTCAGTTGTTCTCAGACAGGATGGAATGGTTGGTCATGATTTTGGCCAGTCTCTTGTTAATTGATTTAGTGAAGATTTTTTTGATGGATTCGAGTAGTGTGATTGTGTAGTTATGTTGATGTTATGCTGTCAATCTTTAGGTTTAGGTATGGAGTATATCATGCCTTATTTCCATTCTTTGGGTATTTCTTTATATTTAAGGATATTGTTGAAGAGTTTGGTGATAGTGTCGAGAGCCTCTTTACTTAAGTGTTTTAAGACTAGATATGGGATGTTTGAGGGATCAGGGGCAGACTTGTTACTGGTTCCTTTAATTACTGCTTATATTTCTGCTAGAGTGAATGGGGTAAGTACTGGTTTATACTATTTTTCTTGAATTTGTGGAATTGATTGATATATTTGATGCCATGTGATTCCTCTATGATTATGAACCTGTTTACTTTTGGTTCAATTTTGGAAGTGAACCTGGACCATTGCTTTTATTTCATTTGGATCATGTACTAGAATTTTTTCATTTCTCTCATTTTTGATGAGTTTTGTTGTGAGTATACTTTTCTTTGGGTTGTCTAGAATTGACATTATCATTCTTTTTTTGTCAGTATTGAACCATAAAAATCATCTTTGGGTGGCCTGGTCAATGTTTCTCTTAGTTTGCTTTTTTATATCTAGCTTTGTTTTCTTTGTTTAGATATAAATTAAATCATTTATCTCATTGAGTATGGATGTTACTTCAAGATCTAGGAAACAGGGTGTTATAGGGATGGTTTCTTGATGGCTTTGTATAGGTTAGTTAGTTTTATTCTATCTAGTTTTGTGATTTTGCCTCTTTCTCGGGCGTGAAGAGTGATTAAGGCTCTATATTATTTTAGCTGGATGAGTAGTAAGGGTTTTGTTATTTGGGTATGTTTCAGTCACTGTTTGTGTCTTTCTTTGAATTTTGGGATGTGTTTGTTAGTGACATTTATTATTATTTGTCTGAGTAGGTTCCATGCTTTGTTGGTATCTGAAGGATGTTGCACTAACATATTATTGAGTTTGTTGGTGTGCATGTCGATTTCATTTGTGAAGGCCTCCCATTGTTTGTCTAATGTTTTGTTCCAAAGGAGTTGAGTGTTCTTATGGGGTCTCCTTTCATGTTTGATATTCGCTTCGAGTTGCCAAGTTTCAAGGTATATCACTTGTGCCTTGTGGTCAGTAGCTATGTTAGTGTTTATTGTGATATATGAATCTATAGAGTACCATGTGGATCATGTGTTGGTCCAGATCATATCGATTCGGCTAGCAGCTAATTTAGAATGTCAAGTGAATTCAGTTCTGTGTGGGTTATGGTACCTGAATGTGTCTATCATTCCCAGGTCCTGGAGTTGTTCACAGAAAGGATTAGTTTTGTCTTTGTGAATTTTCTTGGTGCTGTTGACTTTATCCATTTTCCTGAATGGGCATATGTTGAAGTCCGCACCAATGATTATGTGTCAGTTTGTGTGGTTGTGATGCTTGAGCCATTTTATTATTTGGTTCTGAATGTTGTTTCTGTCTTTCCAGGACTAGCGGAGGAGTAGACTCCAATTATCCTGCAGTAGAGTTTGTTAGGTAGTGTGATATCTATACATATAGCTCTTTCTTGGTAGCATTATATTTCAGTGACCTGGTCGGAGAGGGGTTTTTTGATTGCAATTCCAATTCCATGGCCGGTAGTTTTGTCATCTTCTCCCTCCCACCAGGTTGAGTAGTTTGAGGTCTTCCAGTGTTGTGTACTGAGTTTGGTCCCATTTGTTTCGGTGGATATTACTATGTCTCAATTATTAAGCTGCCATGTTGTGAACCAAATTTCTTTTTTGAGTGGGTCATTGAGTCCTCTACAGTTTAGGGTTGTTATTGACTAGAAGGGTTTGGGAAGGTGGTTGTTCGAGTTGATGGTGCTAGTAGTATGTAGTTCCTTGGTTGGATTGATTTGGATCTTGTTTTGTATATCTGAAAGATTTTGTATTGTTAGAAGTTGTTGGATGTTATTTACTGGATGTGTATTGTTTGATGTGTAGCTGTGAAAATCTAGGGTATTTAAGGTATTGTCATTGTTTTCTGTAATGTGTATGCTATTTTTTTCAGCAGTTTCTGGAGTTGCAGGTTCAGATACGTTTTGATTATTGTTATTACTGTTGTTGTTACCCATGATTATTGAGGAGTAGAGTGTGATTGTCTTGTGTTACCTGAAAGAATATTTGAAATTGTGGATACGAGAGTGTTCATGGTTCAGTCCATGTTGCTTATAGACTGGTGGAGTTGTTATTGTTGTTGTTGGATATCATTATTATCTTCGGGGTCTGTGCTTGGGGATTCATGTTGTGTGAGTTCTGAGGTGTTAGGTTCAGTTGTATCTTCAGCATTGGTATAGCAGTATCTTTCGAGATTATCAATTCTTTCATTGAGACTAGTGAGTGATTCCTTGATTGTCAGGATTTTATCATGGATTGTGTGAAGTATGGAGAAGATGTCATTTGTTGAGTCTGGATTGTAGTTTTCTTGATAGATTTTATTTGCGTTTTTTGCAGCTGAGGCATATGAGCTTGGCCTGGTGGTTTTGTTTATGATAGATGTATGTGTCAACTTGCAGATGTGTACTACTCTGGTGAGTTTGTAATGGTTGTATAGTTTCCCAAATTTGTCAACTTGTTTTTGATTGTATTCATTCCACTGTTCTCTTTGTTCTTTGATAGTGCAGTTTGCTACAAGATGCTTTAAGCTATCACAGATAGTGCATAACTTTGTGTCAATTGGTTTGCAGGTTAAAATGGTTTCGCTGAGGTTGAAAGTCGAGTTTAATGCTTGTTGGAGATGTTGTTCATTATCGAAACTGAGGACTGCATATTTCCTGGGTCTGTATGACATGAGGTGGGGTATATAGCAAGTTTTAGCTTGGAGAGTATGGTATACATGTTTGAGGTCAAAAGCATGGGTTCCGGGTGGGAGATTGGTTAATTTCAGAGAGAGATTGCCTCTATTTTTCATTTGTGTTAGATCCTAGGTTGCGTTGAAGATCCTTACTGAGTCAGCTTTGATGAGTGTGCTCCAAAGTTCTACGATCTTACATTTGTCTTTCAGATTGGCGAATGTGATAATGGCAGACTGCCACATCTATTGTGTTGTCATCTTGATATTAGTGATCTGTCAAACTTGGCGAATGTTTATTGGACGTCTATGAATTTTGTACTCAGGGGAATGTCCCACACTCTGATACTCTTTTCCTTATCAAGTTTACTGATTGATTTGAGGAGTGTTGATAGTGTGGTATTGCCCGATTCGGTGAAAGAAATGTGGCTGGCCTCTTCTGCTGATTGTCTATCATTGAAAATGGTAATAATGTGATTGGTTTCATCTATGAGTTCATTTTGAATTGTAAGTAGTCCTTTGGGAGAGTTGTGTGCCTTGGTGAGGAAAATAATTTTTTTCCCTATAGAATCTCCTAGGAAAAGGTCAGCTTTAATATCAAGCTTGATTCGCTCTCTACCATATCTTGTGTCTCTATCAAAAGGGGAACAGGGTCTTGAGTGGGTCTCTTGTCTTGTTGCATCATTCCTATGCTTGCCGTGTGTCTGCTAGTCTTGTTCTTTCTGGAGAGAAGTACTATCATCGAGGTCCATCTCTGTGTCAGAGTCATCAATTCTGTTGGGTTTTCTCTTGTTGGTTGCTACTTCCTTGCCCTTGGGTGGTTGAGATTTCTTTCAGTTTTTGTTGTGTCTTTAATTGGGAGTTTCGTTCCTCTTCAACTTGTTCACTCCATGTGTGTTATGAGTTTGTATTGTTAGTGATGTTTGTCTTTTTCAAAGATGTGTTAATGTCTTGCATGGTTGTTTAAAAGATGCTTGAGGTGGAGGGGATTGTAAACTTGTGTGCAGCAGCTTGTTCTGTGCTGGATTTCTTGTTGGTTTGTCATTGTGTTTCTTTGCTGATGGGGCTGGCCTTGCCCTTGGTGAGCTTGTCGATGTTATAATTAGGCCTGGTATATATGTATTGTGTTCTTTTAGGTCTTTCCATTTCAACTTTTACTTTCGTTTCTGTGGTTTATGCTATTGCGCCACAGAAAAATGGGAAAGAATTGAATTGTAGCATTATTCTTTCAATAGACTCTCTAATCTAATAGTTATAGAATATAATATAGATCAAGAAAAAACTATTGTTAGAATTTTTTATAATCTATTGCTATATAAAATTTAAAACAATACTAAACTAGATTATACGATAAAAAAAAAAGAGTTACATAATTTTCATAAACCTAAGAAAAAGGTCAAACTTTTTTTAAGAAAAGCAGTAATAATCTATATGGATGACACAACCTGAATTGTCAAATTAAAAAAAGACTTGCAAAGTATTTTGGAAGAAACAAAAAAGTTTTATATAACAAATGATTCACAAATTAATATAATAATGTTAATTCTCATTACTATTAATTGAAATTCTTAATACCCTGAAATAATTTAAGCTGAAATAGAAAATATCATAGTTCACAATATTAATAAAAAGAATTAGGCCAGATTCCTTAATATCTAATTGGAGCTATAATGAAAGAATTAGGATATAACTAGTTTAATAAAATCAAAAATCAGGATTGAATTTTGTCCTTCAAAAAGGGACATAAGTGATCTGTGAAATTTTATATTCTAAATACTTTAGGGACCCATCATTAGTTCAGGTAATAACTAAAAAGAAGTTGATAGAAAAATATGCTTGATATATTATTAATAGAGTCTTGATTTCAAGAATAGAATATAGAATACAATATATGCACTTGAATGAGAAGATATATAATAATCTAATAGCTATATTTCAGAAGGTTTTCAAGAATAAAGCCTTAATCCACAGAACAATCATGAATAGTTGTATTCATAACAAAAAAATATATGGTCTCAAAAGTATTTGTAAAATACAATTGAAAAGTCAACTCAACAATAGTAAGGCCTCTAGTATAACCATCATAATATGATTGAAACAGAGTCAAATCAAAGACTAGAAACCTGGGAATATCTTTAATAATTCTATAAACTTATATATATTGATCAAAGACAACCCGGTAGCTACAATATTAACCCGACCAAAGATCTATTGATTACCTTTTAAAGCTAGAAGTAAAAAGAAACCTTTAATTATTAGGGAGATATTTTATTTATCAAAACAATGCTACAAAATAATAGAGAATATGTTAAAGCTATTTAATTATTACATAAGTATAAAATTATGTTTCTAAATCAAATTATTAATACAACCATAATAATATTTAAGAAATAAAAAGCAATCTAGATTCTCTTTAGCAAATATAAAGGATTAGTTTCTTTTTAATACAAAAAAGTCCATGAAAAGGTAACAAAGAATTAAGACCTCTTAAGAAAATAATTACATGAATTAGACTGGACAGATTATAATATATAAATTGAAATATTCTCAACATATTCAAATAAGAGAAAACATATTGATAGTTTATTTTAGCTTTTTAACTAATATATTAGAAAGGATATTATTTTTTATAACAAAATCCAGTTTATTTTATATTGGGTATTATATAAACCTATTAGAAACTATACTCTACTTCAATCAGATAGATTATCTTAAGTATTAGAAGTAGCTCTATCTCAAATTTGTCTTATTTCACAATCAAATAGACATAAAAATCTAAGAAAAAAAAACAAGTCCTCTTGTCAGCAATTTTATAGACTGGCAAATAACTACAAGGCAAAAGATATTAACTTTATTTATTTCTTAATCTATAGAAGTAGAAATCTAGATAAAAAACTAAAAAGCTGTATTAATAAGACAAGCTATCCAATCAGATAAATATATAAATAAACTTACAGATATTCTGCAATACAATAGAAGAGTATAACTAATTTGTTTATTTTTTATACAAATAACTTCTATAAAAAATAAATAAAAGATAATGAACTCAAATGAATTTTGCTTGGGTTTTAATAGAAGATAACAAAGTAGAAAAACAATTCTTAACAGGAATATGAACATGATTATTGACAATTAAAGTAGAATATTGATGATTATTACTATATTATACACAGCTTCTCAAAATACAATAGTCTCAATTTTCACTAATTGTAATATTGCAGTTAAAATATGTAAGTTTATCTATTTACAAATAGAGATATCAACAAGAAAATAAACAAAAATCATAACTGACTAATGTGGGGTAATAACAAAGTCCTAGAAAAAAAAAAGATCTCATCTTGAAAATTATAAAGGTCAAAACTTATAGGATCAACAAGTTCAATAATTAGGTAGATCTACTTGTTAAACAAGCTATATATAAAAATCTGATAATCTAAAATCAACCATTAGAGTTAGAAAAAGTTTTTACAATAATTATATAGAGCAAATATACAATAGAGATCTGTATTGGAGAATTTATCAAAATATTTAATAGGAAAAGAATTGGAAAATACTGGATAGTACAAAAAAAAAAAATCAAAAGTTGTGGATTTAAAATAATAAAATTATAGATTGGTTAACTTTCTAGAATTAATTAAATTCATCCAATATCTTTAATATCTTCTTCAAAAATAATAAAACAAAAGTTTTTTGACTAATTTAATCTATAATAAACTTTTGGTACTCAAGAAAAGAAAACAAGATATTTATATTATAATAGCTTATTTAATATATAAATTTTCAGAAGAGATATTAGAACAACTTTTAAATATCTGGCTACCAAAGAAGCCAAAGAAGATATGTGGCAGAAAGTAAAAAAAAGATTAATCACTATATTAGTAAAGAAATTAAAGATAAAAAAGAAGTTCATTCTATAACTAATAATTGAACAAATAGATAATTAAACAAGATCTAGCAATTTAATAAAAGTCTTTTTAATATTAATATTATGTATAGATATATAGAAGAAAACAAAATCCTTTCCTTAAAGAATTATCTCAAAGACAACTAAAAATTATCCAATATTTATATAGAGCATAATCAATAAGTTTTATTATAAAATAAGAAAAAACTTCAAGAAAAATATCTGAAACAGCTGCTGCACTAAAGTAATAGAGTAGAAAAAGAAGTAGAATATTAATGAAGAGAATAAAACATTTAAAAGATTTGAATATAGATCCAATACATAGATTATATAATAACAGAAAAAACCTTTAACACTTTTAAAAAACTTGAAGTAGAAAACTTTCAAAAAAAAAAAGAGAAAGAAGTATATGAAAATTATTAAAGATTGAGTTTGTTATGAAGCTAAGGTTTGATTTTTAACTGCAGATAGAATTTAGAATAGTTTATAGTAAGGATCTGTAGGTAATAATTTTATAATAACAAATGAATTAATATATAAAAGTTAAAATATCTTGTAAATATTTTTGTATATATATAATAAAACATGCCATGTTGATCTAACTGTAAATTAAAAAAAAATTTTATAATAAAAACATAGTAAGTAGATTCAAACTTTTAGAAGCAATTATAATAATAAAGTATTTTATAAAAAAAAATTAACTGAAAAAGAATTATTGGTTGTATATGATTTAAATAAAAAAGTAAAGTTTATATTATATTTAATATATAAACACTTTTTAAAAATATATCTAAAAAAAAATACAATTATGAAAAATATAAGATATTTAATATTAATTATAGATATAGCATATATTTATATTTAAATATATTGTTACAAGTTGATTGACAAGTTTATCATTAATACTTAATATTTATATAATTTAATTTAAGTCATAAAGTAATCTTTTCAATTTTTAATACAAAAAATTTATAAAGATTTTTTATAGTAAAAAACTTATTTTCTTTTTTTTTATAGTAAAAAACTTTATTTTCTTTTTTTTTTATTGTTTAACCTTTTTAGAACTTTTATTTTTATATTTTCTAATTATAAATATTTTTCTTGAGATATTTCAATTTAATACATATTTAAATAAAGTACTAATTGGATTGACTTATTTAATATTATAAGTAATAATAAAGAAGATTTTTTTAAAGATTTAAGTAAAATAAAAATATTATTATAATCAAATAAATTTCTTTTGAGAAAGAATTATTTTTATTTTTGGATTTTTTTGATAGGCTTTGAATTGTTTCTTTTTTTATTATTTTTTTCTTTTTTTATTTTGACTTGGCAATTTATTAATTTTAAGGTTAATTAATAATAATAAACTATGGATAATAATCTTAGTGTATAGTAGTTAATTCAATTATATCAGAAAAATATAATATTGTTTCCAACATCTGACTGACTTGAATATTTATATATAAAGATGAATTAATTATTTTATAAAAGTTTATAATTCATTATAGTTTTTTTTTTATCTCTTAATAAAGACAAGTTATTATAATATAATTGTGAGTTACAAAAAATTTATTTTATAATATATTTTTAATAAATATTTATATATTAAAAATAAATAAATAAATAAATAAATAAGAAAAAAACTCTTTTTATTAATTCTTAGACTATACTATATATAAAAAAGATATTTACTGATTTTTTTATTAATAAAATTTTTTAAAAAAACTTGAAATATAATATTAAAAATTATTTTTACTCTTTTTTGCTTATTTATAAACTTTTTTATTCAAAAATTTGACTAGTAATAATCAAAAAATTAAATAATACTTTTGATACTAATAATAAAAAGTTTTTAAATAAAAAAAAAACCAATTGCAAAATACTTAAATATTTTTTTAATTTTTAAAGTAAGAGATTATAAAGGTTTTTTATAATTAAAAAAATTTGTTTTCTATTTTTTTTAAATTAATTGAATTCTCTTATATCTTTTATTTTTTCAGTTTTTTTTAAGAAATTTGACTTATTTCAATTTAATTTTAAACTTTGATAGTATAAATCATTATTAAAAGTAATTGAATAATATAAAACATATTGATTTATAAAATATAAACAAGTTTTTATTGATTATATTTATATATTTAATAATATTATTGATAATTAAAAAAACAATTCAAAATATTTATCTTTAAAAGTTTAAGTTTTTTAAAGAGAATATTCATAATATTAAAAAATTAAAAAATGAATAATATAATTACAAATTCTTATCTTTTCTCTAAGTTTTTTAAATAATAACAAAACTTTAATAACCAATAATTGAGATCTGAATGCTTTCTTTAATATATATTAATTTAATATCCATTTAAATAAAAAATTAGTTAGATTAATTTATCTAATATTATAAATAGTAATAAAAAGATTTTTTTCTCTTTCTTTTTTTTCTTTTTATCCAACTTAACAATTTATTGGTTTTACTATCAATCAATAATATTAAACTATTATCAATAATTTTGATAGATTGTGGTTAACTCAATATATTAAAGATAAAGATAGGTTTCTAAAAAAGAAGATAAAACCAAAATTCAAATATTTTTTATTATAAACTTTAAAATTTTTAAATTAATAATCATAAAAAAACCATTTGCAATAATTTTTTATTGATTAAATTATTGATTTATAGTATTTTTTGAATTTTGTAATAAAAAGCTACAAATTTTGTCCCTTAAAAAGGGATATAAGTGATTTATAAAATTTTATATGCTAAATACTTTAGGAACTTATTATTAATTAGGGAAGTGTAATATTGTTTCCAAAATTTGATTTAGAGCACTTATTGTATATATGATCATAAGTTAGTCACTTGTAAAAATCTATAGATTATTGTAGATTTTTTTTTTCAATTTTTCAATAAAGACAAGTCATTATGGCATAACTGTGGATTAAAAAAAAAAAAAAATAAAATAAAATAAGTAATTTATCATTTTTATCTAATTTAAATATAGAAATAATATAATATAATATAATTTATATTATTCCTTAATTTTTTTTTTATATACAATCGTAACTTTACTAATAAATACATTTGAAATTTATTATTGCAATCAATAAATTCTATGTATTTTTCTATGATTTTTTTTTCGATTTGTATCATAAAATTTTTCAATATAAACATAATATTGTATAGTATATGAATTAATTACTATTGTTATTGACATGATAAAATTATTATATAATTATATTTGGGATGAACTTTCTATTCTGTTTACAAGATTAATAAGATCATGAGTAATATAAAGATAATAAATCTTCTGTCCCCTTATTTCTTTCCAAAATGACAAGATTTGATTTCACAAGTTCTTTCGTAAGACACAACAATGTTATAAATTGGTACTTCTGGAAAGTTGAAAAATAAATATGCGGCGGCGTCGGCATAAAAATAAAATAAAATAAAAAGAATTATTAAAATCAGTAATAATATTTTGTATCTTCATCTACTTGAAACCGATCATTGCCGATCAACCAATATATATATAGTCTAGTCATCGAATTAAGTAACCAGATGATATCTCGATAATAGATCACAGAAAATCTCATAATTTATGTAACTCAATCATTTAAATGCAGCAAGATGAACAATGAATTTTTAATAATCATCGAGATTTCGATGTAAGACGCGAAAGATAAGTACAATTAAGATTATCCAAATAAAGTTTGAATCCACATTTGCAGTCTGAAACAAATATTAACAAAATTCAATTGGCTAGGGTTCATTTATAATTTAATGGAAGAAAATATCGAGAAGGTTCTACTTAATCAATGGAATCATGCAAAGGTGAAAATCCGCATGCACATCTTATTGACCCCACATGAATTCCACCAGTTTATGAAATTAAGCATGCGTACGATTTATAGAATAATGATGTACAGTATATCAATATTGCAGTTCCTGCTAGAATGGGATGAAATACGAAATTATAGATACTACATATACAGTATATTATTGTCGACTCCATCCTTGCAACATGAAGAGTTTAGTTTACTGTCAGATATCTCGTACAGGCAATTAGACAACACACCGAATGTCACGTTTTTAATACATTCTATAGAATATCAGCAACAGCAGGTACGTCTTCTAGATCTCTCGGCATTATAGAATTGATCTCTAATAGGGAACATAAGGACATTCAATTTTGGAGTAATCACTACGCATGTGTTCGTCGGAATTGTTATCCAGTCAGTTTTTTCGTATGTGAGCGGTTCTGTGTAGATCATTAAAAAGCGAAATTTAGAAAAGAGAGACAAAGAAAAAGAGCACTAAGATGAATAAATACCAGATGCGATAAGAACAATATCATTTCGCCTGTCAGCTTTGACCTTTATAATTGATCATCGAATAGATAGATGCAAGGTTATTATCACTGGAGAATTATAAAATGATAGTTTCAATAAATCACAGTCGTACCATCTTATAATGTCCAGGTTTATATTCCACAAAGCTAGTACCTGTGGTAGGGAAGTAAACATAGGGTTAATTCTGGATATAAGATAAAACGATTGAATAAAATCAAAATACAACCTGAAGAAAAATATAAAGATGCTGCTTCACTGCTCCTACTGCTAATATATCTAGTACAAACTATAGATCGTCCATCAGTCACAGCAAAGTTGAGTAAGGAAGGCTAAATTGTAACGTACGAATAGTTAATGTAACACGCATTAAATCACATTATGTTGTTAGTTTACAGACGCGAAAATGTTATTACCTCCTCAATCCCTTCTTCTTCTGCCAAAATATTTAATTGGTCGATTGTTCTTAACATTGCATCTTTTAAAGTTTCATAATCGAATTTTTCACTTTTTGGATCTTCAAGCTATTTTACAAGGCGCGAAAGATAAATATGGCACTCAATATGCTCAAAAGAGAATTTCGATTGACTTACTTGATTGAGAAACAGTGCAAATGCCCACTCTGAGTCAGTATTCCCTTGGACGTGATTGAATATCTCATCTTTCAGTGGTTTCTGTAGTTTCCTTTTAATCTAAGTTGAGATTTTTATATTTATTTATTTAATTATTAAAGGGAAAGAGTAAAAAGAATAAACCAGCGACGCATACCTTATTGAAACTAGCAATATGTCCGTTGTGTATCCACATTAACTTATGATACTGCCATGGGTGACCTAAATTTGTTATCAAAAAGTTGTTATTTGCGTACGTATTTGAAAGTGCCGATCTAAATAAAAATCTTATACAGTTAGTCTCGGATAGAACACCGGTTGTCGAGGCCCTAACATGGGCAAATACTAGAGAACTCTTTAGTTTTTCAGAAAGCCTTAATAAATTCAAATTATTCCACGCGGGAGTTATTGAGGTAAATATGCAAGGTGTTGATACTTGATCCGGGTCTGGGTTTGATTCGTACCAGCCTGTTTGAAAGTTGGCATAAGCACATCGTGACATAACTTCATGCGGGAGCGTAAGAAGACGCAAATGTGGTTTACCTATTCCGAATCCATCGCCTATCCAAAATAACCGATTCAAAGTTCATAAACAACAAATTCAAAAAACTACAAGGCAATTATTTTAATTACCGTTAATCGAGCAAGTATCCAAACGTAGTTTCGAATCATAAGACTGATTTACAATGGAATGAGCTGGACGTGTAATTAGCTATGAAATTGAATATAAGATTAGAACAAAAAATCTGGTTTTCGAAAGAGATGTAAACGCCCATTTCAAAAGTTATAAATTTTGAATGTATACATGAGAGAGCTTAATCGGAATTTTGCTTTTGTGTATCAAAAATCGGCACATTGGTTGAGAGTAATTTTGATAAAAATCAAAATCGCGAAGCTCGTAGTTGATGAATTTATAAATTTTCGGAATGTCAGAATGGTGTACACATAGTAAATTATAAAGATATCATAAAATAATGGCCTTTTTAAAGAACATAAGCACATTTCGGGTGTCCACAGGAATACATTTCATTTTCGTTTCTGTTTATCAGGCATATTGTATCTTGATATTGATATTATATGACCAACGAATCAAAACACGAGTAAATGAGACAATATTTGCTATGTATCCGGTAATTCGAAAATAGTTATTTATTATTTGCATTGGGACTATGACAAATAAGGCAAATATCATTTACTTCGTCTAGATTTCATCGAGTTTTACGAAACCATGTGCAGCCTAATATGCGCACGCTGTGTACACTTCAAGTTTGTTTTCAAGCAATTATAAATTCCATTATACTGTATATGAAGATTACTTTAAATTGATTCCCCTGAGTGCTCGATTCCCCGTAATAAATGCGGTTCAATGAATTTTTAAAGACAAACCTCTCAAAGCATTTTTTATTATATTTAGTTTTCACACTTATTTTTTTTTAATCATTTATTTTCCCAATGCAAATGATCATATCTTAACTCGATTTTTTTATTTTTCATTTCATTTTCATCTCATTTCATTTTTTTAATTTAATTTAATTTAATTTATTATTTTATTTCATTTTATTTTTAATTCTATTCTATTTTATTATTTTATAATTGTTTGTTTTTTTTTTGTCTGGAAATTATTTTTTTGGTTGATATTTTCGAAAAGTCTTAAATTAATTTAAATTTTTACCAATTAAGAGATTATAATTGTAAAAGATTTTTACAATTGTTTGAAATTTTATTATTGTTAAAATCAAAATCAAAATATGTATTTTTTTATTCATCGCAAAATTTTTTGAATTATTATTGTTTTTTTTTTATTTTTTATTTTTTTAATCCACAATCACGCCATCATGGTTGAAGTATAAACAATATTATGTCAACACTTTACATGATGACTGACTCATCTTTATACATTATTATTTAAAGAATTAAACTACTAAAATATATATATATAAAGTTTACTAAATTGGCTTAACTAAATAAAACTACGCTTAAATTAGATTCTCTATATCTAATTCAAAAAACAATATTTTTTTTTCCTGATGCTTGCACTTGGGTTTCTAAAAAAATAATTATTTTTGAAAAAAAAAACCAATTCAAGCTTTTAAAAAGTTTTATTCTATTTTTATTGATTTTTTTTTGAAAAATAAATATTTAATTAAAATCGTCTTGTTATTTTTAACTATTCAAAAAACTTATTGATTCTTGATTTAAGAAACTTTTTATAACTATTTAAAAATTCAATTTTTATTGATATATAGATTTACTTATTATATTTTTTAATATTAATACTATATTATAATTTTTTTTTTAAAACATTGGCTCAGCCTTGTTTTATTTATATATTTGCAATGATATTACATAGAGAAGCTATCCTAGAATATACTACCTATTTTCTATCAAACAAAACTCAATAGAGATTTCCCTTTTCCGGAATACTTACCTTGCAACTTGTTACTATCCCTAGTATGAAAACTAACCTGCCAAGGTTGGGCTAGTGCTAAAATAAATTTTGAAAATAAAGGAGTTGTCTATAATGTTTGTAAACCATTGATTCATAAAATTATTAACTTAATTTGTATATTGATCTTTTATAAATCTTTCTCTTTGGATGAAGATCGGGTCTTCCTTTTTGGTTTCATATTTTGCTTGTTTCTCTCTTTTCCTTGTGATATCCATGGTGACTTTCGCAACTCTCTATCCAGATTTTGTATAGAAAATTTATTGTACTGAAACATATTTTATCAAGATAGGTTTTCCTATCCAGCTAATTTGAAATAACAGTTTGGATGTTATGGATTAGTTTCTTTAAAAAGGCTTCTCTGATACTTGCTATTAGATATTCTTTATATTTTAAATTTGTTTTGTTTATAAATATGCTTTCAAATTTTCTTCTCTTTTCTTATATTGTATGGCTTTTAATATAAATGATTATAGTATTGATTAGAAAATCTTCTGTAGTGGATCTGAATTAATTGCAAGTAAAAATGTATGTACTGTTTTTAATTCATTGCATCTTAGGTATTTGTTATTCTTGTATATAGATGAGGTTCTAGCGTAAAGTTTGTTTTTGGTTAGCAATTTATCATTCCAGATACTGAGGAAAAATTTTTTGAGCTTTTAGTATTTCTAGTCAGTATGATACTATATTATAATAGATTTTATCTAATTAAAAATTATTTTTAAAATTAAAATAATAAAAACAAATAAAAATTTATTCAAATAGATAATTTTATTATTTAAAACTTAAATATATATAAAAATATATTTTTATTTATATTTTAATATATACAGTATATAATTTATTAATTAATTAAAATATAGTATAAATATTTTTACATATAATATTATATATAAATTAATACTATCTTGTTACTTTTATTGCCTAGCAATATATCTGTTTTAAACTTCAAGTAAAAAAATCCATATACTGTATATAGGAAAATTCATAAAAAGAAATTTTTAAATTATTTAATCTGATTTAATTTAAATCTTATTGTATTGTAATAAGAAAATCAAATTATAAAACCTATAAAAAGTTCAGTTATTCCAAAAAAGTTTTAATTATTTTATTTATATATTCTTAAATAATTATCTTAAAATTATTAATATAATTTTTTTTCATTATCTATGATATTATAAAAATTAACTTTACTTGATTTCTAATTATTTAGATTTTATTTTATATCTAATTTAAATATTCAAATTAGAATTAATATATAAACATTTTTTCATTAATACTTTTATTAGAAATAATAAATTTTTAAATAATTATCATAATTCTAAAAGTAAAATTTGAATTAAATATAATTCAAATAACTAGATTTTTTTTTTAATTTATTATTAGGTTGATATAACTTGTTTTTATTATAATTAATAGAAAAATTACAAATTAAATAACTTTTATATATTAGCTATTTGTTATAAAAAATTTTTTCTTTATATGCAACTTTAAGAATAATATTTCATTTTTTTTATAATTTGAATTATCCTTTAACTATAAAGTCAATACTTACAAACTATCACTATAAATTATTTATTATTCTATCAGAAAGTTAAAATCAAATTATTATTTTTTATTTTTTAATAACTTCTTTTAATTAAATAATATTCTTATAATACAAATTATTTGTATTGTTCTTATCAAGTAAACTGTTTTTTCTTTTGAAGTCTATTATAGTATTGATACTTTTATTTCTTGACACCTTACTATTATTCAATTACAGTGATACAGTAATTATTCCAAATCTTTTTTCTAAAACTTTTTTGTATATATTGACAATTTTCTAAAGCTTCTTTTATAATTATTGATTTTATTTTGGACTGGTTTTTGAGATGATCTTGAATTGACTTAACTTTATTTTTGTGTAAATATTTACAAATAAAGTCACAGTGATCCTGATATTATTATTACAATTTTTTAATCCAATTATCTATTTTTTTCAATAACATTCTGATTATTTACTATAATCTTTTTTCTTTTTTTTATTATATATTTTATCAATTTTTAACTTGTTTCTTTTTAAATCTTTAATCTTTCAGAATTAGTAACTAAATATTTAAATAAATGTTCTATTATTTCTTCCTAAATTTTAGATCTTATACATATCATTGTTAAGTATATTTTAGATTTTTATCTTCTACATATTTGAAGTGTAGATAATTTATTATATATCATATTTATTAAAAAACTCTTCTTCTTGTTAAATTTGAATAATATATAAAATGTATATTGAGAATTAAATTGGTTTTAAAAGATTTTTTAATCTATTTCATATTCATTTTTTTTTCCATTATTTTTAAATTCTTTTTTATCTACTTCAATCTAATCCAATTTTTTTTTCAGTCTTTGATAAAATCCTTTATTCCAATACAATAAATAAGTTATTTTAAGTTATAATAAAAAAAATCTTATTTAAGTCTAATGTATGTTGTCATACTATAGGATTTTTTTTCTAACTTGCTTGATTAACAAATCTACTTTATTATTAAAATTATTAATTTTGTAAGCTTTGACTTTTTTAGTATTAAGGATAAATTCTTTTTCTGAATTAGATTTTTGATTTGTATTTAGAGTAATCAATTAATTCTCTTTTATTATTTTCTTAATATTATAAAGAAGTATATAATATATATTCATATTCTATATCTTAATAATTACTTTACAATCTATAAATATGGTTACTTTGGTATTTCATAATATAGTCAGAAGTATTATTAAAATTACCAATATTTCTGTTTTTATTACTAATAGCTATAATAAAGTTTCTACTATAAATTAATTATTAATAATATTATTCTAAATTCAAATTTATACAAGACCTATTTAAGCTTCTAATTTTGAGTTTTCTACTATTTTTTGAAAAGTCCTTGGTATAGAAAATAAAGTTCTTAAAACCACTTTTCTGATTTTACTTAAGATAATTCTATAATTCCTTAATATACTCTTCTAATTATATTATTTATTTTATAATAATTATTTTTTAATCTTTTATATAAATTTCTGTTTTATAATATTTATATCTGAGATATATTATTTGTTTTGATCAGTATTAAAAAGTAACCAATATATTGGGTTGCCTAGAAGTGTAAGTATTTTTCTTACTTTTATACTTTTGATCTTATTCAATTATAACAATAATTGAATTTTTATAATACTGATCTAGTTACCTACTTTGTAAGATCTGATTGATATTTTATTGAATTAATAGTAAAATTATATTTCAGTTGATAAGATAAAAAGTTAATATCCTTTTTTAAATTTTTGATCTTTTTTACAATATTTAGAGAAGAGTTTATTTAATTGTTTCATAAGTTTTTTCTTTATCTATCAAAGTAATAACTTTTTATTTGAATCTTATAGCTAGTTTATTCCAAATTTCTCAGTAAGCTTTTAAGTAGATTATACTTCTTCACTACTTGGTTTAAAACTTGTTCATATTATTTAAAAATTTGACTTTTCTTATTACTAAAATATATTTGAATTGCTCTCTAGTTTTTAAATATTCTTGTTTTAATATTAATAAGTTAATTTAAGAATATAGTATTATATTTCTTAAGTAATATAATAGCTTCCTTATATATGATATTCTTTTTTAAGATTAATTTAATAGATAAAATATCTCTTTTAGTTTGAAATATTTCTCTTTATTTTTAACTTTGATGAGTTATTTGAAGCTTGTTGACTAAAACCAATATAGATATAGTAAAATTATTTTTTTTATAAATTGTAACATTTATTAGATACTTTAGTATATTTTTAGATTTCTATTATTTTGTTTAATATTGTTTAAACTAGATAAATATTGTCTTTCTTGAATTTTTCTTATTATTAAGCTAATAAAACAAGAAAGTAATAATATAAAATCCTAAAAGGTCCTAACTTTGCAGGCTTATAAAAAGAAAGTATAAAAAATCTATTTATTTTTTAAATATATAGCATATGTGAAAAATTTAAAGAAAAAAAGTCATAGATTCTTTTTCAAAACATGGCTAAAGTATATGATATAATAAGTCTCTATATACTAAAAAAGCAATAGATTGAATTTGTATACCTACAATTATCAAATAACTCATAATAGATTTCTTTAAGAATAAAAGTTATAGTATTATTTTTTCCAACAAACATTTAAATTTAATACTAGCAGGAGATAATATAGATCAGGAAGAAACAATCTCTTCATTACTATGGAGAATTTTCTATGTCTCTCTATTATGCAAAATTTAGAGTAATACTGATTTTGGTTATTCTATAGAATAAGAATAGTTATTATATTTCTATAAACCTTAGAAGAAAGTTAAGCTTTCTTTAAAACAAGTTGTAATTGTCTATATAATTAATATAACCAGAATTGCCAAATCTAAGAAAAGTCTGAAAAAAATTTTAAAAGAGGCAAAAAATTTTATTTATTTAATGATTTGTAAATTAATACTAAAAAATCTATTTTTTTTACTATTAATCAAAACTCTCAAGACTCTAAAACTATTCAACCTAGAATAGAAAGCACTACAAATCACAAAATCAATAAAGAAGATCAGATAAGATTTTTAATATCTAGCTAGAATCAAAATAGGATAGTATAAATATTATTAATCCAATAAAATTAGAAATTAGAGTTGTGATATAAACAATAAACAAGAAAAGATTGATAGAAAAGTATGTATAATATATTATTAATAGAGTTTTGATTTCAAAGATAGAATATAGAATGCAATATATATATCTTAGTGAACAAATATACAATAATCCCACAACCATATATTGAAAGAATTTAAGAACAAAACCTTGATCTGTAAAATAATATCAAACAGTTGCATTTATAAAAAACAAATATATGAACTTAAAAGTATTTAAAAAAATCACCTAGAAAGTATATATTATATTTATTCTATTAACTTAATAACAATAATACTTTTGAAATAGTTGCTATAATTTCTCTAAAACAAAATTAGATTAAATATTAGGAACCAGACAATATTTAGAAGAATCTTATAGAATTAGACAGATTGATTAAGGAAAACTTTGTAGCGGTAATACTGACCCTTGCCAAAAAACTATAAATTAATTTTAAAACTAAAGATAAAAGGATATATTTAATTATTAGTAAGCATACTATCTATCAAATTTATTCTGCAAGATAATAAAGAATTTAAAAAAACTATTTTATCTTTATATAAATATAAAATTATGTTCTTAAATCAATTTATAAACATTATTATAATGATACTTAGAGATTAAATAATAATCTAAATCTTTTTAATAAATAAAAAAGATCGGTTTCTTTCTGATATAAGAATATCCTAAAATAAATAATAGAAAATTAGAATCTATTAAAAAAAATCATTGTAAAATATTGTATTAATTGAATAAGTTATAACTTGCAAATAGAAACAGTACCAATAAACCTTGATAAAAAAAAATATATTGTATAATATATTCTACTATCTCAACTGGTATATTAGAAAAAATTACATTTCTAAACAGTAAAATCTACTTTATACTATATTAGCTCTTATACAACTTTATTGGCGATTATTCTTTACTATATCTAGGAATAATAATCCAATTAGTTGAGATAGCTCTCTTTCAAGTTTGTTTTTTCTTATAACTAGACAAAAAAATCTAAGAAAATGAAAACAGATTCTTTTTCCAGACAATTCTATAGACTGGTAGACACTTTTATATTAACAAGTAGAAGCTACACCTACTATTAGATCTATATAGATAGAAGTCCAAGTAGAAAATTAGAATATCACTCTAATCAGATAAGCTATTCAATTAAAGAAATATAAAAAAGAGCTTATAAATATTTTAGATACAATAAAATGCAAGTGAATAATTATTTTATTTTTTATATAGATAACTCTTTCAAAAATGAATTAAATATAATAAACTAGAAATAAGTTTTATATAAATTCTACTTGAGAATAATGAATAATTAAGCAATTCTCTATAGAGACATTAATATGATTATTAGCAATAAGAACAGATATACTAGTTATTTTTACTATATTATATATAGTTTTCTAAAGTATAATAGTTTTAATTAATACAAATTATAGTATAACAGCTAAGGCATCAAAGTCTTTTTTTTTTTTTTTAATACTGATTCAGTCTTGTTTTATTTGTATTCATATAGTATTATTATATAGAATTTTTTTAAAATATATTATCAGTTTATTACCAAATAAAATTCAATAAAGATAACCAGAAACTCATCTTATGACTTGTTGTCTCATCTTTAGTGGGAGCTAATCTGATAAAGCTAGATTAGTGCTAAAATAAATTTTGAGAATATAAAAGTTGTTTATCATATTTGTTATCCATTGTGTTATAAATTCATTGTCATAATTTTATTAGTGATATATCCGTACATTTATATAAGACAACTGCTTTGGTTCAACTACTTATATTACTCTTTTATATAAAATAGACATGTATATACTAACAAGTACTCATATATCTGCTTATATTAGTAATCTATATACATGAATAGCTATCTATATATTATTAACTATGTATAGACACTACCTTATCAGAAAATTGTGTGATTTTTTCTTATTTTTTTTTCAGACCAGTTTTATTAAAAGTAGTCTGATTATCAGGCTATCGAATTTTCTTTATCCTGAATTTAGTTTTTGATCCTTTAAAGTGATCTGTGGATTTCTCCTTTCATCAAGGCCTCCTAATTGTTAAGTCTATGTATCAAAGCATAGATACATGCTTGAAGTCTTGAAATCAGATGATATCTTTAGTTAGTTTTTTCTTGGTACCATGCAACTAGTTTAGGAATTTACTCTTTTTGTTATCAGCAGGTAATAATGTGATTCTATCAAAAATAATTCTACACAATTTCAGATAGAGACCTGATCACAATCTTTGTATATATCATCCTGTATTATAAAGATCTTGATTTTTAATATAACACAATAAAAACTATTTATCATCTTGATCTGTACCAGCTATATTCAGAAACATTAGTTATATACAGTTAGGCCAATGAATAATTTGTTAAATTCTATCTGCTTCTGGTTTAAAGAATTATATTAGTCCCCTAGAGAATTTGAATCTATATTTTGTAATCTAATTTATAAAGTGCTAACGACTACACTATTGATCCATAGATTAGGTATCAAAATTTATATATTTATAACAAACATATCAGTTAGAAAATTGATTAAAAATATCAACTGGCTATCTTGAAACAAAATCAAGGATCTAGTAATAAAGAAAAATCTCATTCTGAATATTACAAAGGTCAAGATATATAGTAATAATAAATATAATAATCATATAAATTTTCTTGTAAAATAGATAAGATAGAAAAATCAATATTATAATATTAATTTCAAAATCAAGAAAAGTTCTAACTATAGTTATATAAAAAGAACATATAATAAATATTAGTAATAGAGACTTCATTACAACTTTTAATAAAAAAATTTTAAATTAGATTTACCTTACAAAAAAAGATTCAAAATCTTTAGGATGATAATATAGATTGATCAATCTTCTGAAATCAGTTTAATCTATTCAATATCTTCTATATCTTATTTAAAACTAATAAAGATAAAAGTTTTCTAATCAAGTTAACTTATAATAAACTTTTAATATTACTAATATTTATATTACAATAATTTGCTTAATATATAAACTTCAAGAAAAAATATTAGGATATCTCTTCAGATATTCAATTACTAAAGAAGTCAAAAAAAATTTATAGAAAATAATAAATGAAAAGCTTATCTATTATATTGACAAAGAAAGAAAGAACAGAAATAAAATCTTATCTATAACCAGTAACTAGATATAAAACTAATTAAATAAGATATTGCAATTTGATAAGTCTTTTTAATATTATTTTTGGATATATAGAAGAAAACAAGACCATCTTCTTATAAAGTTACTTTAAAGAACAATTTGAGATCTCTTTCATATCTCTACAGATTATAATTAACAAACTTTATAAAAATATAAAAAAATTTTAAGGAAAAAATTTAGAATAGTCAATATATCAAAGTAATAGAGCAGAAGAAAGAATTGGATATTACTAGAAAGAAAAAAAAATCTAAAAGACTTAAATACAAGTTTATTGAATAGACTATACAAGATTAAAAAAAAAATACTTTATTTTTAATTGGAAACCTAAATTAAGAAGAAATAGAAAAAAAAAATGATTATATAGAAATTATTAAGAATTGAAATAAAATAGTTTGGTTTTTAACTATAAGCAAAATTTGAAATAATTTAAGTAATAACTTGTAGACAATAATTTTGTTAATTAGGAAGTATTTCAAATTAGCAAAAGAGTAAAATATCATTTTCTAAATTGTATCTAAAGAAATAATTTTTGACAATGGATAAGTTAGTATATAAAAGTTAAATAATTTATAGATATTATATATTTATATAATAAAGACAAGCCATATTGACCTAACTATAAGTTAAAAAAATATTTTATAATAATAATTGTTTTTAAAAGTTTTAATAACTTATTATATTTTACCACTATCACTCAACTCAAGGGATATGACAACGGGACATCCTCTTGTTTTAATTTTTTCCCAAAATTCCACCAAAAACTGTGGTCAGCTTACCTCCTTCAAAAGATCAGCATAGGATGATCACGCCTTATTAGGATCATGACTCTTATTAAGGAAAGACCCATGGCCTATATCTCGACCCAAACTGGTTTCCAGGCCCAGTACAACAAAAAACCTGTTCTCCCTAACCAAATCGTCACTTAACTACTCTAGTTTGAAATATCCCAATCCGGTGCTTGCTTAAATGAAGAACTTACCGAACAGGATTTGTTTGTGATACTGCAGGTAATGAAAAAGAAGAAAGAAATTCCTTCTGAGGTTCAAGTAAAAAGTATCAGGGTATCTGAGTGGTTAAATAATTCTTGAGAATTCAATCTAGTATATAAGTTAGTATAAATATTAAGTCCTTTTGTAAACAGATGTGTTAACTATACCAATAGCGCTGTTTTGCTATTATTAACTACTGGCCCCTAGTTGAGTCTGCCTCATTTTCAGAGTGATGTATAGGCTTAACTTGGACAAGCTACGATAGGTTATCATTAATCTGCATGTATATAAAGATATATAGTTTGTAAGAGATAATTGATGTCATGCTAAAGGATCCAGGTCCAAGGTTAAGATAATTCTTAATAAAAGGCTCGCATCTAATACCAGTTGCAGTTAAATAAAAAAAATATATAACTTATTATATTTTTTATCAATTTTTAAATCTTTAATCATATAATCTAAATTATAAAATTTATATACAGTTACTTTTAAAAGTTTGAGTTTACTTACTATATTTTATTATAAATGTTAAATTTATTTATTTTTAAATCTTTTACTATATAATAAAAATTATAATATATATATTGTATATATTATATTTTAATTTTAGTTTTATTTTTTATATTTTTTTAAAAAAATTTATATATATAGTATATAATTTTTAAAGTTTTATTATTGTTAAAAATTTTTTCTTTATTAAATTTTTACTTTGAATAATTTTGATTAATTATTACTATAAATTATATAACTATTAATAAAAAAATAAAAATATTTGCCAATAATAATACTTTTAAAATTAAAACTTTAAAAGTAATTATATTTTATTAAAATTATTCAATTTTTTAACAATATTATTATTATTTATTATTTATTATTTTTTTATTAAAGACAAGCTTATGCCTAACTTTATTGATTTTAAAATTACAGGTATACATTATATAAAGTGCAAATATATAGATAAATATTCAAGATTAATAAATATAACAATAAGATAAAGTTATTTCTAAAGCTACTTCGAGGCTTTTTGCCCTTTCTTTTATCAAAGAAAACCAGTATCCTTAGAGTATGCCAGTGTTATAAAATAAAAATAAAGAAAAAATAAAATAAAAATTAGATAGTTATATACAATGTATCAGTTCTGTTTTTTGACATATGCCTATAAAAGTCTTTATTTCAATAAGTCAGTGAACAATTGTTATTTGACCAACAAGACAACAAAATTGTTTTACTTCAGGAGAGGCTTTTCCTCTCTATATAAGAATCTGGCTTAAAGTACTTTTTAGTTAAAATAACATAAATAAATCTATAAATACAATAATTAAAAATACATAAATCTTGACATA